>JBBPKD010000010.1:0-73525 GCA_038089075.1 Singerocomus inundabilis
GGCCTTTTGAGTTGGGACGGGCGGGCGTGGGTGAGGTCACTATAATTGGCGGGTGCGGTGCGATCCCGACCACATAAAAGGCCATTTTGACCCCCGCGCCGGACGTGCAACGTGTTTCGACGACAAGCCAACTTGTGACACAATCTGTCCACTTTCGGATAAATATCTCCCCATTTGTCACACAATCCCGCCCCTTTTGGCTCAGATCCGCGCAAATACGCCCACCCGCTCCTTGACAACCAACCCATATCCGGTCAAAGCTGCACGTGACTCCCTCCCCCTCTGCTCACCGCCATGCCCGACGTCGTCCTGTTCGACGTCTGGGCGGCCTACCAGACATGTCTCGCCGACGAGCAGGTCTGTCTGTCTCTCCACTCACCGTACGACCACCGTCTCACCCGCTCAGCTCTCTACACCGCTCGCTGCTATCCTCGCCCTCACCGCCCTCGTCGAGCACTCCGATGGTTTGTCTCCTCACACCGCGCACCCCCCGTCTCCCTCACCCTCTCCTAGCCGGCACCATGTTTGAGCTCGTCAAGGCTCTCAACGACGGCGCACGCGTCCTCACAGAACGCTCGCCCAACCCCATCAGCCTCAACGCTGGCTGCGAGCTCTTCATCGCCTTTGTCACCCTCTTTCCACACGATTCCGACGTGAGTGCGCCCCCTCCGACCCTGCATCGCCCACGTCACGACACCCCCCAAAGAGCTTCTCCGATCTCAAAACAGAGCTCGTCAAACAGGGCCGAAAATACGCCACAGAGGCCCTTGCCTATCGTGATAAAATAGCCGAGCTTGCCCTCGGATTCATCAAGGACGATGCCATCGTGAGGGTCCCCGCGTGTTCCACTGCCTCTTCTCCGCTCACATTGGCCGCAAGATTCTCACCCATTCCTATTCGAGAGTCGTCATGAAAACCCTCCTCCGTGCTCACCAGAGGAAACGCATCTCTGTCTATGTCACAGAAGCTCGTCCTCGTGCCCTCGGGTTAGATCTCCCTACCATCTCTACCCTCGAATTAGCGCTTCACTGACTTGCCTTCTCAGTCTCAGAACCTACAATGAACTCACCGCAGCAGGCATCCCCTGCACGATCGTGCTCGACTCGGCCGTATCCTATGTCATGGACAAGGTCGACTTTGTCCTCGTCGGCTCAGAGGCAGTGGTGGAGAGTGGCGGCTTGATCAACGCCGTTGGCAGCAATCAAATAGCCATCATCGCAAAAGCGGCCAACATTCCATTCTACGCCCTCGCAGAGAGGTACGTGTCTTCATTCCCATCCTCTCCCATGCTCACGCCACTGTCACATCTTGCCCTCAAGCTACAAGTTTCATCGACTATTTCCGCTATCGCAATACGATCTTCCAACTCATAATCCCAACATCCTTGCATTCCCCTTGCCGTCACCTTCTTCTCAGAACAACAACTCATCGATGAAGACGACTGGCGACAACACATCAACACCCGAGTCCCCAAGGACTATGACGCATGAGCAGATTGCATGCCATCCAGATGTGGATTACACAAGGTGATATTCAAATTCTGCCAACGCGTGTCGCTTTCTGATCCCACGCAGGCCTGATCTCATTACCCTCGTGTTCTCCGACGTGGGCAGCCTTACCCCTGAAGGAGTTAGCCAGTATCTCGTCGGAATGTTTGCGGGGTGACCACATCCCGTCCTACACTCGTCCTACATTCATGTTACATCGCATGTATTCTGGGTATCTAATCACGTTTACGATAACCTTTGTCGATTGGAAATCAGCGCTCAGCGCCAGCTGTGGACGTGTTTACGAAACGCGTCACATACTGGTGGAGGTTAATCTAGCGAGTGCCATGGAGAAGTAAACCTGTCTCGCGCTGGCGGCCACTCAGAGACACCCAACACGCGTCTTCCTGCCGCCAATCTCGAAAAGCATGTAGAGCCCAGACCTGCGGCGCATCAAACCAATCAGACTTCGATAAACGGCGCATTCTCCCTTGAGAAAGTGAGATTGTCGCGATTAACCGCGAAACCGGTGCGGATTTAGCCTCCTGCCAAGCGCACGCTGGAAACAACCACCGTGCGCCTGGTTCTGTCCAAGAGGGCTTGCCACACCACCAAAGCACCGTGGTGATCCCCCTGGATCGTTTCGTTTCGTTCCGCCCTTGGGACACGGTCCAAAGAACGTCAGTAGCAAACACGGTTGGGACGGGCCACGAGGCAGCCATATAGTCTTTAGTATGCCGTCGCGAGAGACAAAATGTGTGCACACGTCTGAAGCAGTACCGCCGGCGTGGCGTCAATAGGGATCGTTTCGCCTTGCCGTTACCTGTCCCTGTGCGCTTACATCGCGGCCATCTGTCAAAGGAGGCTATTTTAGCTCTTTTGGTTTTAACGTTTTGGCAAATTTTCCACTAAAGGAACGGGGCATTTAGTTTTCTATGCCCCAAATGTACAATACAGAACGTTGCGGACGCCTCTGGACTGGGCGAAAATAGCTCTGCCCGAGGAGCACCGAACGGGTTCCTTGTGTGCAGCATGCTGCCACAACGCGACCAGATGGATTCAGTGATACTCCAAGCAGAACAAACGGACCAATACCTTATCCGTGACACACAGCAATATCGCGACGATCTGACCTGTTTCGAAATTTCTTCTGCTTCTCTCCCACCTTTAAAATGGGTTTTGGAGCCATGTAGCTCTTCACTGGAACCAATCCCCACTACGATCGCCTCCAATATGTGTCACTGGAGAAGGTCTGAGAGTCCCTGCCTCATGATCGATTGCAATTCTGCTGATCCAGTTACTCGCGTTCGAAATAGAGTGCAGAACACTTACAAGAGCTGTGGGCACGTCTTCGACCTGGTCCGCTCATTGTCTTCCACTCCGTGTGCCGAGTATCTTGACGCTCGAGGCTCACACAGCCCGACCAAATGGTCAGTCGCGACCACTCGGGACGACCGCTACTCATCAGTTGTTAGATTCAGTGCGACAATCGCTATTGCAGGTTTAGCTCGACTCATCCAAGCACCTGTGTTCCTCCTGCGTGTACCGAAACGTGCTGGCAATAGTGAGGGGTTGATCCAAGTCGTTTGAGACGGCAAGCTGACTCCACCGTTAGTCGTCAGTTTCCACAGCAGTATAGTGGGTGCACAACCAATCTGGAACAGCGTCACGGAGCCACTAACAGTTGGGCGGTATGCAGATCCCCAGATAGATTCCCTTTGCCCACTCTGTGTACAGCAAGGAAGCGGTTAAGGAAGTCATATGTCGGCCGCAGCGACGAGGCAGCGTAGCATTCTCAGTTGAAATCGTCGGCAGTGATGTAGCTGCAATTGGCATGCACACAAGTCCTGTACCTAGGATTAAAGCCAGAGAAAATGTACCCGGCACCATAATCAGGGGATGACGGAGACAAGCCACAGAGTGATCGGGAAGAAAAAAAAAGTGCAAACAGGCTTGGAGAGGAAGGGAGAAAGTGAGAACCGAGATCTGAGAGGAGAGGGATGGAATCAGCAGGAAGAGTGGGAATCTGTCATTGCTGTAATAATGTCGTAAGACTCGGCTCACCAAACAGACGGAACAACGCGAGATGCGGCGTTCAAGAATCAGCAGACCAAGGACTGATGCTATGGCAATTGGCAATTTTGTCAGGCGGTGATGTGCCACCGTTCTTCAAGATGTACACGGACGTGATGCAAGGGTCACCACGAGGTTACGGACTGCGAAATAGAGAAAGAAAAAGACCGCACCGAGGGTCGCTAAGAAAACGGACATGGTTCGACATGATTGGACCATTTTGGGGTTCGGGCCCAATGTTCAAGTTCGCTGTGACATGGAGCGCGCAACGAGAGACTCACCGCTAGTGCTCAAGGACTGGGGGGACACGAGGCGCGTACCGAAATGAAGCGACGAGATCCGCGGGACTAAGTGAACACCAGCCAGCCATCTGACGCTGTCTTCGGCTTCCGCAGCTGTGAGTGGGAGGCGGTTGGCACGCCAAGCCAGATGGTACGCGTGTACAACAGCCAAGTGGCGGCCTGCCAAGTTCCTAGTAGTAGTAGCAAGTAGGAGGGTCAGCAATCAGTCATGGATTACGCGCGGTGCGGTCAACGTCGACATACACTTGACATATTTCTTACGTGATCACACTGTGGCGTTGGTTCCCTCCCTTTTTCGCTGCTACTCGCCATGGGAGTCCCTCCCAGCGAACGTTCCGTCTCCCCGCAGTGGTTGTTCCCCGTCGATGCCCTCAGACACACGCCAAGTGCTGCCACGTCTGGCTACTCCGTCGGAAAGGAACTGTACGACCGCGCCAGGGGCGTCGAGTTCTTGTTTCGTTTGGGTTCTTCCCTCGGACTGTCAGCTCTCTTGTTCTTTTCCGTCCCCAATCTCATGCGTCTCTCGCCCCGACATTTCACAGACCTTCCTCCGCAATGTTCACCGCGGCGACCTGGTTCCACCGCTTTTTCATGAGATTCTCCATGGAGGACCATCACAGACAAGTAGCCACTCCCCCTCACTCATCATCCATGTGCTCAGACCACCCTTGAATAGGACGTCGCTGCTGCGTGCATATTTTTGACCACCAAGACGGAGGAGTGCGGTAGAAAGTTGCGTGACGTTGCAAGGGTGTGCCAGTCCAAGATCACCGGAACGGATGTGTCGCACATTCCGGCTGAGAGTGTGGCAAGTATGCCTGCTCGCTGGAGCCACTCAGATCTCCTCATAGGCTTCACCAGGAGGTCGAGCAGCAGCAGACAGCCATCTTACTCACCGAGGAAGCCCTTCTTGAAGCACTCTGTTTCGATTTCGTGACAACCAGCCCCCACGTCATCTTGATCGACCTTTTTGACATACAGCAAGCAAGCACTCAAGTCCAAGACTACGCATGGAGCTTGGCCCACGATTCGTAAGTCACTTGTCTTGATCGCGGGTACATTGCCCATGTACACCAGCAGATACCGCACGCCACTCTGCATTTTCTTTCCGTCTCGTATCATCGCAGCTGCATGCTTCATTTTGGCACAGCGTGTGGCGGATGGACCTCATTCACCTTCGCTAGACGCTCGGATATCCGCATCTCCGCCATCTGCCTCGCTTCCGACGCCTCCGTCACACAAACCCGGCTCTCCAGACGCTTCTCGCTTCGCCGTTGACTATTTCGGGTTTTCTGAGTCAGAGTTGCAGAATCTCGCAGGTCAGCACGCACTCCCTTGGTTCGAGTCTGTAGCTCAAACCAGCCACTTAGATGCTCTCAGTATAATGCTGGAATTTTACTCAGCTCAGGACCCACAAACTGCCCTACATGTTTCCTCACTTACGTCGGTCAGTTCTTGCAGGAATCCTTCGAACTACTTACTGATCTGGAACAGATCACCCCACCAACTCATTCCCTGCGGCCGAGACTGTATGAATCATTCACGCAGTTACTCCCCGCGGTGCCCGTAGCGGCAAATAGCAGCAGCTTGACACCGGAGTCATTCCATGGAAATACGTCTCCCTCAGCGACACCCTCTCAGGCGCATGTCACAAAGACGACGCTCGAGGTACAAAATAAGGCTCCTCGGCTTGACCTGAGCTGAGCTGCTTGGAAATCGACGGAGGATGTGCGGTGTGCCACCCTGTGTACGCCCATCTCAAGAGCGAGACGTGGTTGGGTTCATCGAACTTGCATCATTCTTACATTCCGTAGCTGGAGTGCTGATGGATCCCTGTAAATACACTGCGGGGTCAAATTAATACATGCCTATCGATAAACCAGCGATTAACCAAGACGATGCAGCTTGCATAGACGTGGTGTAGTCGATGTCGATCAAAGGCTCAAGCTCATCTTGTCATATTGTCTTAGTCCACTGAACTGGGAGCTCCTGCCTATGCTTCCGAGACCTTGTCACCGTGACCCCGCAAAACGGGCCAAGCTGGTAAAGCGATTCCTCAAGCACCCCATGATGTGCTTATGGGTCAGTTCCTAACTCGTTCTGTCGTAGCAGGAACGAGCAATGCGCGTGCAGCAGGTTCTAACAGGCAAAATTCTTCGATGTTTGAAAACGTAGGACTTGGGGGTATCCATACAACCCGTATCGCACTAGATACGCTAATCAAGCGGCCAAAACTGCCAACGCTTCAGTAGGCTCCTCGCAAGAAATGTCGCGTGACGTTGCAACCAAAAGCTGTCTGCGGTGTACCATCTCATGGGAGATATCAGGGACCACGAACCCGCCAGGATAGCCCATTGCAGATATTAACCAGAATATAAGGACTTCCAGAATAGTGGGCATACAACCGTCAAACACGTAAACGGGGGACACAAATGTAGCAGTCCAGCCTTGGGCCACATGTTGGCAAGGGATCGTTACTAGTTCCCTGAAACCACTCACCAGCAGAGAACACTCCAAAAACCCAATGTGTGTAGGTGGTGACGATAAACCACGGACAATCTCTATGGTTGCAAGTATCCCAGATCTTTGCGACTGATCAGTACAGTCATATCAATGCTGAAACAGACAAAAACCTTGTTCCAGAGCCACTCCTTGTCGTGAAGGGTATCCTGTGCTCCATCTCTTGACGAGTGCAACAAGGTGCGATCAAGAAACTCAAGACCTGTTAGCTCCTTCGACAACTCCGCTAAGCCGGATGGATACATACCGACTGTCCCTGAGCAAATTCTCGCAAGTCTTCTGCGGATAGCACCCAAGGCGGCATCAGGAACAGACATGATGCATGTTGCGAAAATAGCGTTCTCCCTTGGTCACTTTTGACGTGTGACCATGTTGAGGTCTTCAAAAAGGGTCCATCTTCGCAGGGAAGGAGTTTCCACGAGGTTGAATCCGCATATAGGAGACTCAAAATGCGGCGGATGCTTTCCAGGGGAAACATGTCAACCCAGATGAACACACTTTTCATCTTCGTCAGAGCATTAGCATGTAAAGGTAGCCGATCGGACGCACCGTTCAATATCTTCGGCACGTGCAAGTGGCAATGGAGCTATGGAGAAGAATGGTTCGCAGGGAATGGTCAAGCGTTCTCCGGTACGCTCATCTTCGTCGTTCACGCCTAATGATTTGGATGGTACGGTTTCTTCCGCCCCTAGGTCAATTTGTTAGCCATGCATGCACGAATCTTTAAACAGTTTTGACGAACAGTCCATTATTATATCGTTGAAGAGCGTGGCATTGATCGTATGCACGAGTCTTAGTTTGCGGTACCGCTCTGGGCGAATGTTCAGAGAGACGCGCAGTGACCCGGATTCACCACGAGATGAACGGAAAGCCATGACTGGGAGCCTCGCTTCCCGTATGTAACATCGCAAGTTGTCTGATGCTCTGGACGCCATGGTATCCAAGAGAAGCAACGAACCCAGGAGAACCCAGAAGACAAGGCAGAACGCAGAGGTGGAATGCACGGGGCCAGCTAATCGTGAGGCGAGATTTCAGCATTCGTTCAAATACGACTGCGCGCACAACGCCATAAGGTCTCCATAGAGATAATGCGAGCCTCCTTCTAGTTGAACGACCTTCGAGAAATTACGAGCTGTCTTTAAATCCTTTCGGTTCGTGTTGTCTACAATATCGAATATGGAACAATAGATTATTACGTAAACAAAGCTGAATATCACGTGAGGTGCAATGGAGTGCATACCCTCCCTCCCTCGAGCGGCAGGCTGTCGGAAGCAGTGAACAAGGACAAAAGAACGCAAGGTAAATGAAAGTACCTATTTGACTCTTTCAATGAATGAACTGAATATGGTCCACGTTTCAAGTATTCAGCAAGTGATGCCCAATAAGTTGTACCCTCGCGGTGGTCTTGCTGCCTCAACGTGCATGGCTGTCTTTGTTCGACGCGACCGTTTCGGAAGGTGGGTGCCATTTGCATATTACCAACGTTCCTAGGACTTGTTTTCCTCTTCTGCACGGTGATTGACAGTCTCAACAGTCTCAATCGTATCAGGAGTGGTGTGTGTATGACCCAAGTATATTGGCCGTCTCGTGCGCTCGTTGTCCGTGCTGACTATCTTCATCTTCAGCCAGTGTCTTCGACCTGAGTCGTTGTGACTCGCAACCGGTGTCACTCGTTGCCCCATCCATGCGGCCATGTCTCTCATCCATTCTACCGCCATCTCCATTGACTTGGCGCTCCTCTCTACCCTCAGCTCCTGCTAACCCGCCCTCCGAGTATGAGTGACCTTCAGGCCAAGTCCCTCGACTCAACGCGTTCGTCCTGCTGCCACTGCCGTCCGGATCGGCTATAGGGCCTTCCTAGTAGCCCTAGGCATCGTCCAGCTCGCGTGGCTCGATTCGAGTTTCCCCAGGCATATTTTTCTTGGCTCTCAACTCTTGCCGTTGCCCGTGTCTCTGTGTTTCCAACCCTGTGTCATTGTGACCATTCGTGCCGCCCAGATCGACTTGATTGTCCGCACTCTGCGCCCCATGTGGTGTCCGATGGGTTTTCCTCGTTGGCGTGATTCGTCGCTGGTCTCGCCCGTGTTGTCTGTGCGGTTTGGTGGAGTTATGTCATCGTTTTCTGAGGCTGGCTGACCATCTAACTCGTCATCCCTCGCTGACTTGGCCTTTGGCCCAAATGATTGAAGAGATGAAAAGCGATGTGTTTATAAGAAGTACATAGGCGTGAAATTATATGATAGAGTATGGAGGGCTTAGAAAGAATACAAAAAAATGAGCACTAGTTCAGCTGGAACAGGTAATATCACCTATACTGTTATACTTCAAGATAGTATAGGGGGGGATCTCTTTGCTGCATATAATGTTTGAATATTCAACACTTGGAGGTGATATAGACACCAGAGGTGTTCAGATATTGTAATATCATTCGAGAATCTTGAGAGTGAACCTTGCCAACATAAATTACAAATATTGGCAGAGTACATAAATGTTCAAATTGGGGGACCAATAGCAACACTGACAATTATGTAATAAACATTTCGAGCTAACACTCCTTTCAGAAGCCTCGTGACTCGGCAAAGCCGGAACGACAGCTGACCAAAGACGGAACTGAATCCAGATGCAGCACTGCATTCGTCCAACTATGATACACGACCTCTTAGAAAACTACTACTTCATTTAAATAACCAGTCCTTAGCATACCTTCTACTCTTTCATTGCAGTCATTCTCGGAGCTGAATTGTTTTCGAACACCCGCTTACCGACCTCATTCGACCTCCATTCGAAGACGGGTCTGATCACCAGCCCCTCTGAGACTGTGCGCGATTGTACTTGATAGCCGCTACCTCATCTATGCCGATATGGTCGCACCAAACCTTGTTGCACTCATGTCTCCAGCCCGCGGTTCGCCCACCCTCTGGATGAGAGCACAACACTGGCACATCTCAGCGAGGCCCAACGTTATTTGAATAATGATTCTCCATTATGGATAAGATTATAAGGTATGCTAACTAACTAGGCAGCGGCGAACGCCGGCGCAGCCGCGATATGCCGAGTGGAGGGAAAGCTATTGACAACAGCCTTTATGATTTCAATATTGCCCCCACTGCGACCGGGCCACCAATTTGGCAACTGGAACAGACGCAGGGACTAATACGGATTGGGTTTTTGACAGGCAGCGCCATCAGTCTAATACAAGATTGGGACTTGCATCCTTGGTCTTATGTTAGCAAACTCTGCACCGACTTGAAAGCACCTCCTCACCGATAGGATGCATATGTCTTCTGCTGAAGAGACAGTTTGGTCTCAAGCAGTCCTGCAATCGTGTTGACATGGATATGAAGTGACCACAGGGAGTGTGGTAGCGACCGTCAATTATCTGGAACGCAACAACAGCTATTAGTCGTGATTTCGAGTGAGCGAGGCACGTACATTATGACACATTCTGAAAAGTAACAAGTGGTTCGGAGAGAGCCTTGGTGAGCCAACCAAAGCTCAGGAGTGGTTATAAGTTGCCTTTAGCTAGTTTACTACCGTCATGGCCGATGGATTTTATGTGGATGCCACAGTTGTGTCACAAACGCGCACGGAAACCTCATTCCCTGGCGGTCGCCGGTCACATTGACAGACCAGGCGAGGCGAGGCAGATACATCGTAAAATTGGGTCAGAACACAAACAAATAATACGTTGCACGAACCGGTGTGCAGTCTCTTTCTGGTCATCTACTGTGGATGCACGGCGAATTTTTAATATACGGAAACGGGGAGCGAAAGTAAGATCACATTTCCCTCCGCGCTCTCGATAGCATTCATAATACGCCTCACCAGCATACGCCTTCATATCGCGTTTTTTTTCTCGGCGGATTAGCGAGACGGACTCGGACCATTCTTGTCCTTTCACGAGGTGTAAGATAATTTATCTCCGATGCCATGAAGCGGTGCATCATAGGGAAAGAATGTTCATCAATTCATCGTGGTAAACACGAGGTAAACTAGAAGGCACAGGCGAACAAATTGGGGGACACCGTCAGGCGAGGAATTCTTCAAGTCATTCACCTTGCTCACTGTCAATGCCGTTGATACCACTGGCAGAATCGTCCAAGATAGCCTATTGTGCGCCGAGACATGGTTGGCCTGATAAGATCTTACAAAGGTTGACGGTCAGTAATTGGACTGCAATAGTAACACGAGGCCAATCAAGAGTCGGGCAACGATCCCCATCAATCAAGCGTCGCCTAAAAGTATCTTCACAAGGGTCTTCGGCTCTTGGTCAATCGTCGTAGACAAACCCCACAAATCGCTGCACCCTCAGGCATCTCACAGCCTTGCTCGGTCTTGCCGCATTTCTAGTGGATGGTCTCGTCATCTAACGGCGGTGACACTTAAGGTGGCCGTGTAGGGGTCACGAAATGGATTGAATTTGTTTTAGAGGGCCACACGCGACAGTTCATGGCGCAGCTGATTCGAATCAAATAGGATTCTGCGCGAAGCTCTACACGCGCAGAAAATCAGGCAGGGAAGGTCCAAGGCAATGAGAAGTGACTAGTGACCGGTTACCATCGACAAAGCAGCTTAGAATCATGTAGCATACGGCTTTGAAGCAAGAACATCCCTACTCAGCCACCCCGTCGGCGTATCGCACTGACCAGCTGCACCTTTTTCCTGACCTATGAGGATGTGTGCAGTCAGCACACGTAGAAAAGAAGCCAAGGGGCAACACGTGCCGCATCGGCAAACCGTTTTCTCCACCTCTCGCTGCGAAGACGTGCCCTCTTGTCGCCTTTCTTTTCGTGTCGAACAGTTAATGCGACCTCTTTGGCTACACGGTTTTGCCGTAGGCGCAGGTTGAGTTGATGAAAAGCAGACTGCAGATCCCCGTCCCGAACGGCGAGCCGTCTACCTATATTCAAACGTTCGGCACGAAGCAGGTAGGGGACCGATGGACATACCTGTCCAAGTGTCCGGAGGTGGAGGAAGATTCAGATTACTGCTTCTGTCGGCCCACATGTCAGCTGGCGACTTGTTCTCTGACGGTGATCCTTTGAAACTGAGTGCTTTCCCCAACATGCTCCCCATGTCAAAACTATCCGGGTTTGGTGATGTAGAGTAGAACCGGGGAACGTATTGAATACCGTTCAAAAGGGTTGCACTACTCGATGTTGCACGACCGCCAGACAGCGAGGAAGTAACATGTCGTAGAAATGCCAGGGTAAGTTGACGCCTCCACGACATTCTCCTGTCGTCGTGCCAAACGTCAAGTGCAAGTGTGAAGACGCTCGGTAACCTCACTTTAATCGGAACCAATTGATCGGACATCGGATGAACCAGGATGTCTTCCGTCCTGCAAGAGGAGTTCGAGGTCGTGAGGTCCTTCATATATTTATCTCATCATTGCTCACTGAAAACTAGGTTCTTGGTGCCATATACCCCTCAGAGCTGTCAAGTTCGTGTTCGATCATTCTTTCCTATAGTTCGTTCGCTCAACACGAATATAAAGTCATATCGGACAGTCAGATCGAGATCGATGTTGAACCAGACGTTGTTGTAGATGGTGCAGGGCCCTGTGAGTCAGCTGGTCGAACCTCCCGTTTACAACCAGATTTATGTCAGGCCGCGGAAGAAAGTCAAGCTGAAATTAATAGTCAATTACCCCGATGACTACCCAGACGCTCTGCCCGAACTGCGGTTAGAGGCTGTCAATGGAGAAATAAACGAATCAGAGAACAAAGTGCTTTTAAAGTGTCTTTTTGACGTGGTATGTCGTAGTTCTCGTTCCAAAGATTGAGCATTCGAGTGTGCTGCAGGGTGAAGAGAACAAGGGCATGGCGATGACATTCACATTGGTTTCGTATCTCAAGGAAAAATTGTCGAGTCTGGTGGAAAATCGTGTAAAGGCACGCATGGCAGAGGAACACGAAAGGGAGCGTCTGGCAATCGAAGTAAGGTTTCAATTGGACTGTGTAGCCCAGGAACTTATGATGGACACCCCCGTGTCAGGCGGAGGAAGCGCGCACTAGAGGGACTCCAGTCACGATTGAATCGTTTAGGGCCTGGAAAGTCGACTTTGACAAGGAAATGTCACAGAGAAAAATACGAGGCGAAGAAGAGAGATTACGTGCCCTCGCTCCCAAAGAGAGAGAAGAGGTCAAGAAAATCGCAACTCGCTTGACTGGTTTGCCTGAATCTCTTACTACCTCCCTACACCCAATGAACACCGTGAGTAGGTCGCCAACTGTTCGAAAGAAACAGGAACCTCGAGCACGAAGAGGACAGTCTTATGGAGGAAGGGACTGTCTCCGTTGATTTCAGTCAATATGATCGTACCCAAGTAGTAGCAGAAGACAACGAGGAGGACCGCGTGCACTTCAGCGACAGTGATTAAGAACCATTTCTTTCATTATAATGTAGCACGAAATGTGACGGGGATCATACGTGTTGTATCCATAGTCTAGCTTCTATATCGAGATCTACAGGCCTGCTATCATGCCCGCTTCCGCCTCGGTACCGACAATGAACAGCTCTTCACCAATGATTTTGCAACCTAGCTTTTCTAATCCCACCTCTGTTAAGAATCCACCTACCTCCTGAAGTTTCTTAGTGGTTTGTCTATCTCGACAAACATGCTCTGCTGTAGCATGCAACCATTCAATCACCGGGGTACGTACCCACCGCCTCACCTGGCCCCACCCATCATCAGATTCAAACCATCCGAGGTGCCCACCATTAGAGGTTAGGACCGTCACTACCCAGTCGCTATCTCTTGCATCCGCTGGAACGTCTTGCACGACTGGGTCGTCTGCAGCATTGATAGAGAGGAAAGGTATCCGTATGTTTCTGATCACCTTGTGACTGGAAGCATACTCGTAATATTCAAATGCAGACGCAAAAGGCCAAGGAGGAGAGGGACCGCCCCCAATCCTAGTAAAGACGTTATCGAAAGTCTCGATGGTGGGCCAACTCAAGGCACCGGCCAGAGTCGCTGCTTTGGCTATAGGGTGGGTAGGATCGCGAGAAAGGGAGGAAACGTGCTTGCTAAGAATATTCACGAGATTTTGGCCCATTCCCCTGGAATAAACATGGCGTCCAATGTATGTCGAGTCAAGCCTGATGATGACTGAGCGAACGGGGAGTCAAGAATCAAAACAAACACTTACTTCCGAACATTTGCTACCAAATCCCACGGCTGCGTGGCGAAGCGAGTTAATTTCACTTCCCAAAAACCAGGAGGCGTAACCTACACAGCCTAGGATACATGCCGACTGGAAGCGGCAGTGCTCTCCTTCCTCAGCAATGTAGCGAGTCATCACATTTGCTCCGAGGGAAAAAGAGAGACCTAGTAAGGGAGCATCCGGAAATTTGTTGGATATGTGGTACACAGCCTGACGTATATCATCCGTAGCTCCCGCAGAGTAAAGTTGGGGACTCGTGATGGGCACGCCTGCACCTACATGTGGCCAGTTTCATTAGCACGTGTCTTTGCAATGGGTCAAGATACCACGTACATCCGCGGAAATTAACAACTACCGCACGATAGCCAAGTCCGCCTTGTGAAGCCGCTCGACAGGCAGGTGCCAGTATAGCTCTCACGTACGATTCATACGAGCCTTGAATAGTTTCAACAGACAAGTTACGCATGCGACTCTAGAGATCGTACCCCCAGTCAGTCCATGCATGACCACGATAACTGGTGTGTGAGATGACATATCCTTGTCATCTACGGGAGTGAAGTCAAGCCCCCTGAGCAGTATAACCATCAAATGTGTGCGGTATTATCATGGTTGGGGACTGACACTGTTCCGCCATCTCTTAGACGGAGAAAAGTCCTATACCTTGGCGTGAGATATGCATTGAATGTAGATGATTGTTCTTACCTCTTGTAGTTTACTTTGTCTCTTTGTGAAAAATCGCCAAAGACGCAGTACAGGGTCTGCAAGTGCCCACTAATGGGGGGTCAGTTTCATTTTAGGACCAAACGCCACCGTACAAGACCTCGGAAGCCACCAAGCGGGCTGAAACACGGTATGCAAGCTGGGGCATCTTTTCTGCACGAATTCTTGAAGGGAAATGAACTCCTTTCCCAGCAGCCCCTTGGTCTGGATGAGAGCGGGAGCAGGAGGATACATAACCTGTGTAGTACGATCCTTGGAGCTGCAGAAAGAATGCATGACCGTCGAGTGGGACTAGATTGCAAGGAGTGAATGAATGCGGTCGAGATACTTGGAGCCGAACAAGGCCGATGGCTGTTCAGATGTCTCGGATAGGCTTGGCTATACGGAGAACATGGGTTTGATGGGAAAAACCTCCAAAGGCCGCGACATATCCGCTAGTTGGTACTTGTAACTGGATAACCCCGCTGCCAGGTCACGACCGAACCAGTCACAGTCACCTACCCCGACGACGAGTTCAACCCGAACTGCCATCATGTCCTTGTACAAGACCCAGCGCTGTCGTGTAGGTACTCTTATCTACTCGTTCCCCATCGTCTGATCTCCCATCCACAAGCATTTTGACGAGTCAGGCGACCCTATCAAGCCATACTGCTCTCAGGGCAACAAGTGTCGGCGCGTATCTACTGACTAGTCGCGATGGCGCGTCCACGTCACACTTAACTCACCTCTAGATTCATCCATCCGAATGATCGCCAGTGGGCCAGGCTTCGACGTCGGAACGATGACACTCCCTTCCCGGTGAATCGCGAGGCCGCAAGGTCAAGGGGGAAGAACAAGCTCCAATTGTCACCAGCCAGCCCGAGTCAGCGCCAGCATTCCTCACCATTGATCCCCCAGGCGGATTTATTCAAGCGCAAACAACCAGATACTCAGGGTCATGACCACGAAGATTGGTCTGTCCGGAATGGTGATCGTAGGCGTGATTCCGATTCCTGGGGCCATGCCGGAGAACGCAATGGTCCATCTAAACAGGAATACTCCTTGAAGAGAGCGAATGACGAGGGCGACCCATACCCGAATCAGCGACCAAGGTTGTCCGAAAGAGTCTGTCACGCAACAGGTCTTGTGTGTGACCGATGCTGACCTCCCGCTAGAGCTTGTGTCGAACCGACTCCGAGATGGGACCAAGCAACACTCGCCACGCAACCCAGACAGATAAAACTGCCCCACGCGCCTTGGAACGTGATCCAAAAACAACGACAAAAGTCTCGGATACCTTCCACCGTCTTGCAAAGTTGGCCTTTATTATCTCGTCGTTCAAGATAACTGATCTGAAAATCAGATTGTGTTGTGAAATAGTCCAGGATACTTGCTTTCTGGACCGAGAGGAAGATAAACTAAAGTCCTTTACCGGCCTCTCCTCGGAACTTTCGAGGGCCGTCCCCGGTGCTGCAGTAGCAGTGACACCGGCACTCGCTACTGTCATAACTGGCCATACTCGAACTAGGGAGCGACTAGAAAATCACGTGAAGGAACTCGAGACACTGTGGAAGACGCTGTTCTCCATACTGGAGAGTGACATATCCAAGGTTATTGACTCCCGTTTGGAGCAGGCGATGGCCCTTCTAGATAGGGAAAGAGACAGTGCACTTCGAACGATAACACGTTCGCAGCGATTCATTGGTGATAGGCTACACGATGGACCTGCAGGGCCCCATCAATGGACAGATGACTGGAGGGAGCCAGCGATGGATAGGGTTAGTACCCTATCGGAGCGGAGCGCCATTTTTGTCAACGGCGGGCCAGCAATAAACACGATACCTGAAGAAACGCGCCGCCATGAAGGTTCTTCTTCCTTGTCGCTGATACCAACTCAGGAAGGAGACCTTGGAACGAGCCTAAGAATTGTGCTCGAAGACATGAAAATGCAAATGGATAGACAGACAAGGGCGATTGAGCTGCTAGCACAGGAGAATCTACAGGTTCGTGAGTACCGACTGGAACAACATGCAACTAAATACAAATACATTTAGCTGAGATCTGCGACGGAGCATGTTCCTATGCAGCTTGTTTCGCCCGACTCCACCTCGTCTTCTCCAAGAAAATTATCGATCCTCTGAAATAACGCTCATGGAACACCTCAACAAACGATTGGCTGCGTCTTTCGAGCTTTGCAGGTGTACAGCATGCACCACTGCACGTCAGAGCCGCCGCTCTCTTGTACCAGCTGGCCGTGCCAACCTGTTCTCCAGATTTTCGTTGTACTGTACTAGTGTAGTCGTTGGGGGGGGGCCTGAATGTACCATACATCAGTCACGTGCACCCAACGCGACTTGAACCTATACGATCGAACTCTGCCATCGGTCCTGTCTCGTTCAGACCACCTACAACGCTACTTGCTGCTCGTCGTCCCACACGTTCTCCACTCCTACGTACGCACACACCGCGCTGGCGCCCACCACAGCATGGACGCACTTGCTGCTAGCTGCCCGACTCCACCTCCCGACAATGCGGACGTGGCCAATCCATCACCCCTCCAAGGTGATGACCGCCCGCTGCGGTCGCCAGATAGACCACCTGCGTCGGTACTTGTGCAACGGCAAATCATGAGAGCGGGGGCGTTTGGTTCTCCCGTCCGTCGATCACCACGCCTGTCTGGTCTTCCGCCACTACAACCACCGATGCAGAGTTACAACACACAAGATCTAGACGAACATAGTGATGCTAGTGAGGAGTCGAAGAGTGTCAATTCCGTTACTCCCCATCTCTCCCGTGAAAATACACCCGAGAACGACGCCCTTTCTTTGGATGGTGAGTAGTAAACGTCTCCGGGTGTATCCCTCTAAATCCCATTACATCCTAGAACCTTCCACAGTGCTCGTGGACAAGATTATGCGAGCACACGACAATCCTTCACCTCCCCCACAGGACCTTGCGCGTTCTGACGCGAACCACGTACCTGGGAAAGACGATCAAATTCCATTAGCGAGTGTATCTGCGCCTCTGGACCCACTCTACCCTATAAACCTTTTCGAACGGCCGAGCCAGCTCCCGGATCCCCCATCTGATCCCTCGCATAATCTGCGGACTCCGACTTTGGGCAGTCGACCAGAGATATCAGAGTCTGGAATCATTTCCCCACGTGGTGGCACCCTCCCTGAGTTTCATTCACCATTTATTACATCTGTACCTATGAAAAGCGCCCCTCTTAAGGATCTGACATCCACCGTCACAGTTTCCTTGTCGCCCACCCAATGTTCAATCGACGGTCTTTCTCTACCATCACCCTCACATGGGCCTGCTGACTGTGTGGACGAGACTGGAGCCGATCCGTCTTCCCAACCTGTCACTGGACAATATGGACAGTTGGCTAGTTCTCATGATCTCGGGTCTTTCGCCCGCTCCCCCACACAAGCTATTGATTCTTCATCGAACCTTGTCGTGCCTACCACTTTGATTGACGGTGCGTGGGGGTCTCCGGAACAATCTGTATGGCAAGGCTGTCGTGACAAAGTTTCACCCAATACCAAGATTCCATCATCCCTGCCGTCAAATGAGATTACTAAAGCCGTGCTGGCCACCGAGATTATGGACCCCAGAGAGCGACATGGAGAGGATATGTTATCTATGGACAATAACGGCCAGACCACTGTTGGGGAGGAGCAGGAAAGCAGATGCAGAGCGACAAGCACAGAGGAGGTCAATGATAACGCGCACCAAAGACTGGATTCCCTTTCTCCTCGCTCTACCAATGTGCTCGCGACATTGTGTTTGTCCTCGGGACCAAGCTCATCGATTGAGCAAACAACTTTTCCTGGAGATTTCATCCCCGTTCAACACCCGCCAGCAACACCGTCTTGGACATCAAAGCCCTCTGTAATATATCCCGATTTTTCTCGATCAACTATTCAACGACCAGTCATTACTCTTACCCCAGTGCGAGCGAACAATGGGCCTCGGAAATCGATTTCCCCGACCAAGTCCTCATTTGGAGTCAATGATATCTATCGCACCCCTGCGCAAAGAGTACCTATCGAAAGTGTTCTTGGGTGTGGGATTTCTTCGCTTCAGAAGACAGTACACCCATCCACCGGTTCAGATCAGTCTCAGCTTGGACGCTTTCGGGCGATAAGAGCGCCAATCTTCACACGACCAGCTCTTGATGGTCTATCTCGCAGTCCGGCGAAGCGCATACCCGTTACGAATCGCACAACATCCCCAACAATGGGAAATCGTGCTCCAGATTCTCCCAGGCGGCTCGATCTCCGTGCCAGAAGCGCATCCGTAGAACCGCGCCCTTTGCGACCCATCCTTACTCGTAGTCTATCTGTCGAGCCTTGCACGACAATTTCTCAACCTGATTACCAGGGCAAGGTCAAAGAGTTTGTTTTCCCGATGGTCCCTGTGGTCTCGAGCTCCAGCTCGAAACTTCCCTTTCCTCTTGTTTCTGGCCAGAAGTCAGGCAGTAATCTGCCGGCCTCTATCCCTGAGGAACATGAGACAACGGAGATAGGAAATACCGAGACTGAACCCGCGCTAGAACAGGCTACACGGGGCAATATGATATCGCAATTAAGACAGCCGTCCACTAATAGTCGTATTCCGCGAATCGGAAACAAGCCGTATGCCAGACTTCCACCGAAAAATGGAACAGCTACAATGAATGCAATGACGGCCATGGTTTGTGCTCCTGTGAGCAAATCGTTCATTACTCTGGGTTCCCGTCCAGTGATTTTCATTCACAGAGGGTATCACCATTCCAACCTGCCTGCAAGAACAACGGGAATGGGAATAGCAGTACCGGAACGGGTTTCACCCAACCAGCGAATGACTCACGTTTGGTTGGGTCGCTCAAACGAAAGCGAGGCACAGAGGCAACAGCCCCTCCCTACCCTCGTGCTGTCATGGTTCGTCAGGTTGTTCCTGGTATTCTTAGTCAGAAGTATGCTCCAAAACCTGCCAAAATCTCGCATGTTCAGCCATCGAGCCCACCGAAGGTTTCCCAGCCATTAAAGTTCCGCAAGGTAGTAGACGGCATGTTATCTGCGAGATATGCGCCGGCCAAGGCAAATCTTACCCAAATAGAAGTGTCAGATTCTGCCTCTCTGCCTCTCTCCCCGCTTTCGGAACTTTCATCGTCTTCAAATGAAGAGCCTTCTGACGAAAAGCCCCATCTTATTGCATGTCCTCCAATCCATCCTAAAAGCGAGACGTCAGATTCCTCACGAACAGATAGTGATGCCTCCACGGTAAAACCTGGAATATGTGAATATCTCTCATTACAGCGAGATGCCGATGGCGACGAACCGACCACCCGCCCACGGAGGACCTCTCGTACTCGCAAGCCAGCACAACAACAATATGTTCTTGATGTTTTTAGTGCCAACACCTCTACACGACCACCTCCAGCTCGTCGTAAACCCCAGCCTCGTACGGAAGAGAGTGGCTTTATGGGAATGAGCGCCACTGCGCTGAGAGCGCTCACTACATCCAATACAACGAAGAACCAACGAACTGTGGCAGTATTAGCGACCGAGGTTATTCGGAAGGATGGTCCAAGACCAGAAAGTCCAGCAGTCAAGGCACGGACAATTTTGCAGAAACAGCAGGATGAAAGGGACATGCGGAGGAAAGAGCGAGCCCTGAGGAGAGCCCGAATGAGCGAGGACTCTGAACCCAGTAACACAGAAGGACAGGTCGAACTGGACGATCAGGTATCCCCCGGCGCGCATGCAGACCAAGACCAAAATGATTATGCCATGCCACCGAAACATCGCCGAGGACCTGGGGATGAGGAAGATTACGAGACTCCGGAGCGACTTGAGCGCATCATCGAACCGCTGAGACTCGAAGGGATAGATACACAGATGAAGGCGGTGAAACAAGTCAAGTGGCATCGAGGGTTATTAACAGCCGTTTATCTCGATGAAGTTGATCCCCGGCCGAAGTCATTATCCAAGGATGTCGTTGTGAGAGGTTGTTTGGCACCCACATCGAAGGTGTGTACCGCGGCAAAGTCACCTAACTACGCACTGATCCACCTGTGTAGAATCTCTCTCTTGACCCGCTTGGAAATCTCATCGACATCGACAATCGACGATCTCCCGAGCTCGTTACGGAGCAAATTGTAGTAAAGAAGTATCTTTACGATAATGATATCGAGCCAGAACCTGTCCCTGTGAAGGTCACAAGGTCAAGGGGCAGGAAAGGCAAGAGCTAGCGTCTACAGGTCGCAGTATATCTTCATTCATGATATTGTTGCTGTATCCTTATTTTTACATGTCTCCACTACACTCTGGCTGGTTCCTATATAACTGCATTTCTACGGCTGAGATTACTTCTTTATAGTTTGGGAGACCTGTAGTTGAGAATGGCTGTTGCCTGATTCACTGGAAGGACGAAGACTTCAGCAAGGTTTACATGAGGTGGGCGCGATGCTGCCCAGACAATTTCCTCTGCAATGTCTTCGGCCGTAACTTGCGCAACAGTTAGCATACGGTACGCTGAATTCTGCCTTGGTTCTCACGTGGTTGCAGACCTTCGTAAACTTTGTCTGCCGCTGACTTGTCACCTTTGAAGCGCACAATAGAGAATTCAGTCTCGACCATGCCTGTGGTTTTTACGAATAAGTTTGCTGAGCACCTTATTGACACGACGTACCCGGCTGGATTTCGGTCACTCTGATAGGAGTGTCCACGAGTTCTCTCAGCAATACACCGGTAAATGCATTGACCGCATGCTTGGTCGCACAGTAGATACTACCTCCAACGTAAGGTTCTCTACCGGCGATGGAGCCGAGGTTGATAATATGGCCGGTCTTCCTTTCCCTGAAATCTAGAGGGCGGTGCTGGTGATGAGGACGAGCTCACGATAGGGCTGAGAATTCACCTTTGATGAACAATTGAGTCAACCCAATAAGCCCAAAGACATTGGTGGCGAACATGTTCTCCACATTTTCGAGTGAGAGATCACCGGCACGATCGACTCCGACCACGTAGCCCGCATTGTTAACTACGAGAGGAATGATGAGATGGGTGGGCACATGTGACGATGCGGTGTTGCCACCTACCAAGTACGTCGATATGACGGAATTCATCTGGGACCTTGTCCAGAAACGAAGCGATCTGACTTTTGTCCGAAACATCAAGAGCAATGGGCACGAAATTTCCGCCCAGCTGGACACCTGCCGCCTTGTGTGCGGCAGCACATTGCTCTGCTACGTCACGCAGGACATCCACTCGGCGTGCGGTAAGGATGACATTTGCACCACCCTGTCCGGTGTATGTCTGAGCATCACCGAAAATAATCGAGGAGTAAGACAAACCGACTTTGGCGAACAGAATGGCCGTAGCCTGGTCGGCGATAGGTAGAGACTCGCTGATCATCATTCAGAGCGATTTAGGTGATACTCACCTTGCCAATACCAGAACTCGCCCCAGTGATAAGGACGGTCTTTCCGAGCAGACGAGAGGCGTTGAACACGGACATGATGGGATGGGAAGTCCTCGCTGAGAGTATGGTGGAAACGGATGTCCGGGTGACTGTATAGGCTGGGAGATCTGAACCATGACGGCCCGGGTGAGCCCGGTGACACCGTGTGTCAGACTCTGCAATGTGTTCAGATCGTATGGCCCATCAACCATCGACGAACCTCCAACGCAGATGGAAGAATTTACTGGCCTGGCTCGAGGCCCATGGCCTTGATGCACAAAACCTCTCCGTAGAGTGCAGAGAAATGACCTATGGTTGAGTAGCCGAAAGTCCGCCGTTTGTCTAGTAACATACGTTGACACGAAACTTCGTACACAGCTGGTAATGGACTCTTTGCTCGCATAGCCTGCATGGTAAGTGCAGCTCGTAGCCCCACTACTGGCAACTTGCACAATTGATATCAGCCAGGAACTCTTCTCTTTGCAATTCCACCAAAGGCACTGCTGAACAAGATGACGCTGAAACAGCTCTATCCTCCGAACATACGAGTGGACATGGCATTGACCGCCGTGCAACTGATCTCGATGCACTTGTTCATGTGGCGTCCGAAGGCTGATCAAGACAGTGCAGATCCGTTCTTTGGACCTTACATATCAATCCTTCCTAGGAATTTTAACAGTCATCCCCTCACCTGGCTTGTCCTATCAAAACTCAACGAGGTGGACGACTTGCAGACCTCGCTACTGAATAGCCTGCCACCGAGCGTGCTGGCGGCATTGCATCGTCTGTACACCCGGTTTTGGGACGACTGGTGTATGGTACGAACTTTCCTTGTAAGCATATGTTCTTCTGATCCACCATACCATTCAAACATATCGAGATGTAGCAAGAGACACCTTCCATTGCAATCATAGCTCAAGTGCCACTGAATGGTCTCGAGGCACTCGATGCAGTCGTGGGCTTTTTGTGGGCCTGGCTCAATGGTAATCCCAATCCACATTATTGTGAACATACATTTTTTTCTCCTTCTGCAATAGTGAACACCCGATGCATCTATTACCGCCTTAAACACGCCAAAACGGATCCAGACAACCTAACGATGTGTCCCATTCTCGATTTTGCTAACCACACTTCAGGGCAAGCATGTATGATCCCTGTTCCATCCAACTCTGAGATTTGGAACACTGCACCAGTGAATTCGGTTGGAGACGGGCTCAAATTCATCTCTCCTGATGAGGTCAAGGTGAAGGAGAACGACGAGATTCTACTGACGTATGGATTGCACTCGAATAAAACGTTATTCGTGGAATACGGCTTCGTGAACCTCTTCTCTAAAAATGGGCCTTCTCCAGCCGGAGAGGTAGACGTTCAAGACCTGGTGGAGAAGTATGTCTTCGTAGACGTGCGACTTCTCGAGGTTGTGAAAGTTATACTCGTCGCTGAGGGTTATTGGGGGTGAGTCTCTTTCTCTGCAGTGGCTAATCGTGGTTCGAAACCTTGTAAAGGAATTGGACATTACATTCGACTCCAGATAGTGCTCAGCCATCCTGGCGACTAATCACTGCATTACGACTATACCATTTCGTCGTATCTGTTGGTTCTGCGGACGATGATGCTATCCAACCATGGCGAGATGTTGTTACAGGCATACGGTGCCAGGTTTCTTATGAGAACGAACAATCCTGGAGAAGGACAGTCGTACTTCTTTGCGACATGCTCATCAAAAGAGCCGACAAATTTATCGTATCGGATCCAACGCAAGACAAGAACCAAGAGAATACTTGGGTTGGATGGATGTCGGAAAATATCCGATCACTGTGGAGGGAGGAGCTGTTCGTTGCAAGGGCCGTGAAGGAGAGTGTGCTGAGAGGGGATGAATTCTGAGAGACTGCACTGCGTAGCCAACAATGAGGTACTGAGAAGCGAACAAGTCAAGAACAAGTGATGCCAAGTTGGAAAACGATATCAATCGAGCTTCAGTAAGACATGAGCACTCCACAACGGCCCGCACGGACCGTTGAGTGGACCAATGATTAGACGTGACTGAGGCATGCTAGCCTGTTTCGTCTTGCAACTTTCTTTGGCAAAGTTACTCGTACATGGACCATGCTACACAATCAGACGCTCGACGTACGAATGAAGATTTTGTGGACATGCGCTATGAGATCAGGCCATGACTCCTGCGACATCAACAACGGCGTTGTCTGCACAGTCCCGTCTTCGTTGTAAAAGAGTGCCCCAGTGATTGTCACGTTCACCTGCGAACTGTAATACCCTCTCTGCACAATTCCCAAATCGTATTTGAGAATATCCAAAGCACTCTGCTCGGAGAGACACGACATCAGCATTCGCGCTAAGATTACGACAAAATCGTTCCAACGAACACTGAAACTCGTGGATAGCTTTTGTCTGCTAAACATCATCACCCGGGTGGTACCCTCTTTATTCATGTGTTCGACTATGATCGGCGTCTTCCCCCCGGGTTTTGCAAAGTTCAGCAGCGCTTGCAAAAAATGACCGATCCCGACAGCTGTTTGTTGGCGGCTATCGAGAAGCTGCTGGACAATGGCATATGCACCGCTCATGCTACGACGAAATTAGATTAAAGCCTTTAGAAGACGCGAAATCGTCGCACTTTCTGATAGAGAGATGATGAAGGGACGAGGACGAGAACGATGCTCAGATTCGAAACGCGAGCAGTTCATATACTTCCCCATGATCAAGATAGATAGGAACGCACTTTCTTTTGGGAGTCATCGATGGGAACGTGGGTGGTGATCTTCGCAGCGTCGATTTAGCAGGCTGCCGAACGATCGAGTAGTAATGAACCAGTGCCCCGCCAAGGATGCACAAGTCAAGTTCAAGTAGCCCAAATATCAAAGGATGGATGCAGAGCAGAACGAACAAACGCTCGCGAGCGTATGTGTGCCCTCATGAGTGGTCGGAAGGTAGCATCCTCCTGGGGTGCTTAGAAGTATTGAATTCCCACACCCTACACACTGCCACCAAGTCCGGTACGTCGCGCAGCTCCGTTGCATCAGGTTGTAAGCTCCCATCATCACAGTCAAGCCTCGAGCCCTCAGGCTTATTTCCTCCGTCCAGGATGGCGGTAGAACCTCTGTTTGGTACCAGAGCCCAACGCGCTTTCAGCGTCACAAGTACGTCTCACTCTTTGCCTTGCTCACGAGTCACAACCACTCATCTCCATGTATTGCAGTCGTAGCTCGTGAGTAAAAGACCGTTCAGTGGCATAAAAAACACTCATTCATCTATTAGAATCCGTGGTGGTTATCGCGATGGTTGCATCCACCTTTGGAATCGTGAGTAACACTTCTAGCTGGAGTTATGGATGGTAGATGAGGGCTTCCATAGGTACATGCACACCTTGGCGATATCTTTGATCTCCGCCCATACAAGGTACTATGACATGAAATGCCATACTATCTAAAATGCTGATTACCACCAGACACTGTCCTGTTACCTCGCTCTTTTCATTCTGGCCGAGTACCTCCTGTTCCAATTCCTCTCGGGCTCATTTTTAGACGCATTTTTCAGGGCTTTCGAACTTTTCATGGCTTACGATGCCCTGCGAATGAGAAACATCATTCAATTACTAGGCATCATATGTATAGGAGTGATCCCGTTGCACTCTCAGGACTCATGAACTCACGATATCTTCAGTATTCCACGGCGCCCTCATCGTCTTTTCTGCCCTTCAAGTTCATGAAACAAGAGCGGCACTTGTGCCCAATAACAACGGATGGTTATGGTCCAAGGTAGAACCTTTCCTCATAGTCGTACCATGCATCGTGGCCGTGTCCTGGCTTTTCCTGATTTTCTGGATCAAACGACTTTATGGAGAATTCGGGTAAGATTGTTGATCATAATGGCATTCTTGAAACTTCATTGCAGCTAGATGGGTCATATTTCACGTTGTAGGGGCAAGTCCTAAGTTGAAGTGTTGGTGATCACCATATCGTCAAGTTGTTCCGTTGGCTCACCCGTACACGCAATAGCGATGTACCAGTTCTATCAAATCTTCATCTGTCTTCTCAAATTCGACTTTTTTTGCTTCGTTGGTGTCACCATGCAGGTTTGTGCCTTTTTTTTATTCCATGATTAACTGGACGTTTATCATATGCCAACAGCTCCTTATCGTCGTCCTCGCTACTAATTCAGCCGAGTTTGGACTCACCATCGCTGCTATCCCCGTGGTCCTTATCTTGATAGCTGGTTGCGGCTATGCTGTCCAGCGTGAAATCAAATGGTGTGATTTCTACACTTTACCATGTACTTCACCAACCAACTGTTCTCCAGGATGATGTCAATAGGACTCGTATTGATGCTACCATGCATAAGTTACTGTAAGATCATCTTTTACATCCTCAACTAGATGACTAATTCAAGGTACTTTGTCACCGCTGCAGTTGGTCAGTACAGATTTTGGATTGTGTTCCTGTTCACTCAACTCGCTTCGATCATAGTCTATAAGCTAGTCCGCTTTTATCTGCGATCCTCTCAAAGCGAATATATTACCACCCGTGCAACCCTAACTGTCTTCAGTCAGTGGATTCATTAGTCCAGACAGACTTTTCATTGAATTACGTACCTACAGCGGTCGTCGCATTCTTGCTTTTGTTGACTACCTTTTTTGTCGGCCTCAAGTGTTTCCACGATTTCGACAAGGGTTTACACGACTCCAAGATTCATGGTCAGTTCTATAAGCCTGTTCGGCAGCAGGTTCCGGACATATTCAAAATGGGTGATTAAATTTTCTCTTTACTCTTACGCCAGATATCAATGCGGATGTGCAATACTTATCTTCGCCGAAAACACCAGGCGGCATGGCCGAACGGCAATCAGCGTACATGGCTGGCACCCCACTCCAACCACAGATATCGATTGAATGATCTCTCTTGGGGGTCGGTTACAGAAGCAGGAGGTACATATTACGAACATGTTTGGATACAGTTCACGATGGCGGCTAGTGTTTGTCCCCGATGCGGATTTCCATGTATACCTACCCGTTTCTATCTAATGTATGGGCATTGAACTTTATTTAATTCTTGTTTTATACATCCTGAAGACGTTTCATGAGATTACAAAATCTGAAAGATGATTGTCTGGAGCTGGTAAAGAGTTCTGGGTATCTCTATACAGTGGGCGACGGATTGTGTAGCTACGGGTATAGGACCACAGGAAAGAGTATCAACGGAGGCAGGAAACAAGGGCCGCCGCGGACGGTCGATCCTCAGGACAATGTTTCCAACATAACTTGGCTGTCCTCCAGAGAGGATCATTACTACTGATCGTTCCCGGATTATTCGGACGTCCACCGTTCTGGACATACTTTATTACACTCCCGGGTTCGAGGCCTTCAAACGGGATCCTACCGGATACCATCTTATTGTAACGAGAAGATGAACAGGAACACAATTTAAGAGAAATTCAGCCTTACCTCGTATAAGACACAACCGAAAGAATATATGTCGGACTTATCTGAGGCTTTAACATGGTCATCTCCAAGCATAAGTTCTGGTGCCATCCAATGAAACGGGTTGTATGCTGGGAGACCAACACGTGTCGAATCAAGGTATTTGCCTGAATCTGAAGCATAGGATTGACCAAAGTCGCCGAGAAGTGCATAGCCGGTATCATCAACTAATACATTATCCTAATAGATCTCAGAAACAATGAAGTGGATGTAATCAAATGTTTCTTACCCCCTTGAGATCACCGTGAACAATGGGCGGTTCATGGGAGTGAACGTATTCTAAGGCTTGTGCGAGGTCCCTGGCCCATCTCCTTGCCAAGACAGGCCAATCTTGAGAAATGTATCTCTTCATGTGATGTCTAATGTTGCCATTTTTAAAAAACGGTGACACTAGACCTATGTTAAGAGAGCCTTGAACAATAACCCCCAAGAATGGAACAATGTTCTTGTGTTGCAAAGTTCTCCACAGGATAGCCTCACCGGCGAACATCTATACAGCAATTCAGATCTCTGCGACAAAGAGAGTCCATTCAACAAGCTTCAAACCTCGAGGCACTTCCTCTGGGTGGCACGGTCGCCACATGAGATTTCTTTGATAACAACATCGCGACCATTCATTGTTGCCTTCGTTACCATTCCGTTTGCGCCGGCACCAAGATTCTGCCTGTGAGAGATAGAAGGGTGACCGATCTGCAGGTCATGTGGAATATATGCAGACTTCCTTGCCATGCGATAGATATGTGCACGTAGGCGGCGCGTGACATCACTCGCCTGGGGTTTCATGAGAAACTGCATGTGGATTAATCGACAATGTGATACTTCCAAAGAAGCGAGGTCGCTCACCTGCCACAGCAACTCGATAACTTGTTCTGATGCCTTGAAGTAATGGTCACTTTCCCGAATAGCATTTTCTTTGGAAAGTTTGTATAACTCCGGTTTCGTGCCACAATACAGGAGGTGACATAGAAGGTCACTGTCATCGTCGCTTATAGCAAAACGATCGTTAAACAGTGATGCATGGCGAGGGCATCGCTGTTGAAGAGGATATAAATGGAACCCTCTATGCGTGAGTTAGAAGCATCTTACGTCCATCCAAAAGTTAATCAGTTTGTTTTTGATCGTGCGGTGGTGAGCGAGCTGCTGTATACTGCCCCATTCCTTCCAACGGTTGGCATTGTCTACCAACCGATGCAGGTGTCTGTGCACGCCGAGTAAGCTATCTGCTCAAGTGACAGGGAAAGCAACACACCCGCTTTTACAACAAACTACCAAATGCACATAGGTGTGCATAAAAAGATTCTTGTAGAGTGTCAGCTGATGTGTACGTTGAGTATGTTCGTAGCCCTTACTCTATGTATACGGAGGTGTAGGACAAAATCCGAGCACTGCTGTTTGGTTTCAGGACTTGGAAACCAGGAGCGCGATATGGTATGGCGAAGCTTCCTATCATTGTCCGTATATCTTTCCTTTATCACGTCGTAAAAATTGTATACTGGAGAGAGATCAGCTGCAAACAAACACCAAGACAGGTCAAGGACGGACATGAACGATCGTGCGGTACGACGACAGCATAGGAATCAGCGTGCGGATATTGAACAGTACCCACGGATTGTGATTGGTAGTATGGAGCGCAGGCTGGCGAGGGACCATTAGCATAGAACGGATACATTGTGCAAATATGGCGAGGGTGTGCTAGGTTGCTTTACTTAAGAGTCTAGCACGTCACTTAGATGACACCCGCCAGCTAGAGAAAGACAAGAGACTTGATGCTAGAGAGAAACAAGGTCGACAGGGAAGAATAAGACTGACAAGTCCTCCATTATGAGACTAACGCGAATGGGAAGAACGGGTTATTGTGTCTTTATTGGGCATGGAAACCGCCAAGTTTCTCAGTTGACACCTGCCCGAAGAGGGCGACAAAGCAAGTCGTTGGTGTTCTGTGGAACGTCCAGCGACACGCTGAACGACGACGAAGGTGCTGGTGTCGGTCGGACAAGTCGCAGGCGGGGTCGTTGGGCTCAGACTCAGCGCACGTGACGCCACTCTTCGTCGCGTGTGTCACATCGTGACAAGTCACAGCCCTGGTGCCAACGATGGAGGAGGACTCGGAGCTATCGCGAATGTTCCCTGGCGAGGACAGCGTTGATCTGTACCACGTCCTCGTACTCAAGTCGGATGCATCCCAGGAAGACATCAGGAAATCCTACAGAAAACTCGCCCTTTTATGTCATCCGGACAAGCACACTAACTCGTCCGAACCTGAACGCGCACACGCGTTGAAGCGCTTCCAGCAGATAGGTTTTGCCTATGCCGTTCTCAGCGATCAAAAGCGGCGCGAAAAGTACGACAGGACTGGCACCACAGGCGAGAGTCTCGTCGATCCTGGTGACGATGACGGATGGGATGCATACTTTCAAGACCTCTTCGAGCGTGTAACGCGCGGCAGACTTGACGAGATGAAGAAAGAGTATCAAGGTACCTATCAGATAGATCATACCCACACTATCAACTTCATACCCTTCAACTATAGGTTCTTCAGAAGAAGTCGAGGATCTCATGGCGGCATACCACCAGACTGGGGGTTCCCTTGGTGAAATCATGAATCACATCCCCCACTCGACTACAGAAGACGAGCCGCGATTCGTTCACATACTGTCGAAGCTCATAGTCGAAAACCAACTGCCCGACCTGCCTCTTTGGCAGTCCACCTCCGCGGACGAGAAAGCTAAGCTTGTCCGAAGGAAACAAGCCGAAAAAGAGGCCAAGGAAGCAGAGGAGTTGGCCAAGGAACTGGGCGTTTGGGACGAGTTCTATGGCTCGGGTAAAGTGGGTTCCCGTAAGGCAAAAGGGAAGCATAGGGACAAGGACAAGGATGATGCTGGTGATGATGATGTTTCGGCCCTGCAAGCCGTCATTTTGCAGAGACAGAAAGCCAGAAACGGCTTCTTGGACAACTTGGCCGCAAAGTACATGGAAGAAGAGGCCTCGAGGAAGAAGGGCGCAAAGGTAAAGAAGCGGAAAATGGCTACCGAACCCGACGACTCTGAAGGAACAGTGTCCCCCTACAAGAAACCTCGGTCCGCCGCGTCCGAGATGGACGAGGAGAAGTTTGGGAATAGCCGGTCCAAGTCGTCTTCAGGAAAGGCAAAGCCGTCCAGGACGGGAAAGGGGGAGAAGGGAACTCGAACTAAGAGGGCAAAGTAGCTCATATAACCTTCCTGTCCCTTCCAGTTCATTGGTACATGATAATCTTGTATGTATGTGATTTTAATGTGCAATTGTTTTACACGTATTTCAGAGAGTCGATCCCCAAACTCCTTCGCGCTTGAATGATAGCAACCAGCTCCTTGACACATTCCTCCAGGATAACCACATTGTCCAACAAATGAGACAAGGTAATGTGGGCGAACGAATGTCGATCCTTGCAATCATCTGACTGCTCAGTATTCTCATTCTTGACATCCATCCCTCCCCACTGTCTCCCGGCTGAGAACACGTCCTCCTCGTCAGAACTCCAATTGGATGTTGATGACGATGTCCACAAACTAGATAAAGCAGAGGGGAGGGGAACGACGAATGGTTCAACGACGATGTCCTGTGTCTGTTGATAATGGGGTGCAAAGGGCCTCGACACACCATCCTTGCTACCATCTCGAGGTGTCTGGTGTTCCGCGGGTATTTGCGCTTTCGACTTGCTCCTCCTCGGAGTGAGAAATGAAACCAGTGACGAAGACGTTTTTGGCTTGGGTTTGGAGCGTTGCGCATTTGTGTCAGATGGGTTCGAGGACGACAACGAGATAGAAGATGCGCCAAGAATCCCCGAATTCACCGCAGGCTCAAGAACGAGTGTCAGTGCATCCGTCAGGTTCTCGGAGAATAACAAGCCTTGTCGACGTTCGAGAAGGTATTTGTCAAAATTGACCACAAGCTGACGATATCGCTCAAGTTGGCCAACAAGGTCCCGGAAAATTGTGTGCACGATCGGGCGTGAGTTCTCGTCTAGTCGAGTTGCGGGAAGAATATTCGTCTCTGTGGCAAGTTTCTCATCTATGTCGAAATCGATGGAACGGCCATCTAGCATGTCTTCCAGTAGAATATCATCTGACGTTCCTTTAGGTTGTGGAGCGTCGCTCACATTGCACGTAAGCCACCCTACAACAGACCTGTTGGGACAAAGTGCCAACTCTGCTAGTGCACCCGTCAATGAAATATTCATCTTGGGCGAGTTGGAAAAGAATTTGCAAAGTAAATCCAGAATGAGTGAAAGGACCGGGTCTTTGACATTTAGTCGATGTCTCTGTTCCGACCGGGATTCAAGGTCCTCGTCGGCACTTATGTGGAAGCAGGAATGACTTTGGATGGAGTCGAGAGCGTCGCGCAAGTAATGGTCATAACCCGTACTAAAGGCGTCGTCGTTGTGCGATGGGTCGATGCGTGATACAAGAGCAAGGTAAAGGCCCATTTCGCGTTCGTGGGTAGAAAGCGTCGTTTCTGGCTGTGGGTATATTGGGAAGGATGGTGGAGAAGTAGCCAGGGGTTTGGGCTCAACTTGAACACCGGTATAAACGAATTCCTCGTCGCTGTCTTCTCCCGGTGTCTTTGGATGCACGAAAGGCGTAACTATGGCAGGCTCCGGATAGTTTGTTGCACTTGTAGAAGGAATGACCAAGACAAGTCCGTCTACACAGACACGACATCGCTGTGTAAGCATCGTCTGGAAAAGCTGGAGAGCTGCCGTTACAGTGGCCTGGTTCTGTGAACGGAGGTTGGAAAGGATGAGATCCTTCAATGTAAAACGAGCCATAGTGGTGAAGTATTCTGATTGCCGTCTATACTCTGGGGCCTCCATCTCCAACAACAGCATTGCACTACTCTTGCGGTGGTGTAGCTTCGTTGTCTTATCCACAACACTACTGGATCGAGACTGGGGTGGTGCACCATCGAGATTGAGCATCCCATGGAGCTGATGACGTTGCTTGTCAATGTCATCACTATCTTCGTTTATAAGGAAGTCGACAAGGAGATCTGAGAGCGGGCCATTTTCAAGAATTCGTACCATGATATCAATGTAGGACATGACAGCGACAGCACTGCCGTCTAAATCTGAGCACTCCAAGATAGAAGGGTATAACACGTTCTCTAGGAATATTCTGCGCACGGCGTCAAGGATAGACTGGACGATAGAGGTACCAAAAAGACCTGGCACATCGGGCTTGTCCGTAGAATCGCGAATCCTATTTCGCCGGATAATGTCCTGTAGAAACTCGAGAAGCTTGAGGAAGTGATCTAGGCGTGCTTTGAAGTCGGCATTAGTGGACTCCTCAAGCCCGATTGCACGGTCCTTCTCTGCCTGAATTTCTGCCTCTTCCTTTTCATTCTCGGTCAATGGTCCAGTGCTGCCAAGGACCATTCCAGCTGGATTGCTATCATGGGTCGTCGGTGAACGAATCTCAAGTTTAGAAGGTAGCAGTGAGTAGACAGCACCTAGACCCGCACCCAGAACATCAGAGAAATCGCCGTCCATGATGTACTCTGCCAGAGCAAGCGCGGCATCTGTAATCGGGTCTCCATCTGTCTGTCCAGACCCTGCTTTTCCTTGTCTGTGGGCGGAACCTCCTGGAGACATGGCCACATCCATCAGGAAAAGGAGTCCAGCGCGAGCAAAATCACCAATTTGGCCTTCTCGATGCACGAAACGGAGAAGATAATTGAATAAAAGGAACTCGTATTCTGGCTTTCGCGCGGCAGATGTTATTGTCGCTTGAGATGGAGCTGGGGAGGGGACGCGTCTCGAACCATCGTCATGCTTCTCTGAGAAAGTCTCCTCCTCCTCGTCCTCATCTTCTTCATCCTCTTCCTCCACTACAAACAGAGGCTCCGAACGGTACCAATGTTTATCGTGAAAGAATATCATGAGCAGTTCCCTGTAGGTGCGAATACGACTGCACAATATGCAGAGTAGATTGACCACTGCAAAAGTGTGAACTACGTGTCCTGCTCATACACACACAACTCACAGTCCAACTCATATTCGGAAGGCTGACTTCGCACAGCGTTCTTGGCAGCGCCCATGACTTTATTACGACCGTCTAGCTGTTCCTGCAGGTCGTCCCCGACGCAATTGCGGAGCAGTCTGAGGACGGCTCTGTGGACGGCTGAGTGTACGAGAAATTGTTCGTCCATAAGGACAACCATGTTCTGTACGGCACGAAGAACTTCTGCTTGTATTCCTGAGGGGCGATCGGGTTCGCTAAGGCGAACGAGCGTTCCTAGCACATCTGTACACGAACATGAGGAATCCTCCGCGATGACACGACAAGTCCTCACCATTCTTCAAAAGGTACTCTAGGCAGGCGCCAGTACCTCTTCAAGAGAGTCAATGACGAGGGAGCATAAGGCGGGTGAAGAGTAGACGGACCCTTCTTCTGTGCGGAACGACTCCCACACGAGTGAATCTACCATCGACTGGAGATGAGCTGGCACATCGGTAGACTTGATCCCCCTTAGGAGCTGTCGTTCATCCGGGCGTTCTAGCGTGGTCTGGTCGGTGCCAAGGGTGAAGAAGCCTAGGACACAAAGGTGGGGATGAACAAACCTTGATCAGACTCCACGACCGACTGAACTCGCCAGCGTGATCATGGACCGGTTTAGGGGACAGCTGACCATCAGTTTTCAAAAATTTGGTAAAGTAGTCCATTGCGAAGACGTCCAAGGTCGACTCGGGTAGCAAATATCCATTCACGTGACACGCGACTACTCGTAGGACTACTCCTATTCCCTACCTCCTTGGCACCCTTCTCGAGAAAACGCCAATCGTGTCTGTTTCAGGTCAGTTCTGGGCTTCAGAACATGCCGCGGAGAGCATGGCAGCAGTTCCTTTGGCAGTGTCGGTGGCTTGAGCGTTGTGATGGGTTTCAATGGTTTGATAGTTCCATCGTCTTGCGATCGTACCGTCTTAGACGGAAGAGAACGGCAAACCCGCAGTTGCGTGTCAACTTTCACCTCCCTTGAGGACTCGTGTATCGGGAATCGCAGCTTATCGGAGGTGCCCGTCCTACTACTCTCCGCCATCCTCGCAAACGGGTTACGCGACTCGACAGAGACGTCCGCCCTTATCTTTGCCAGCACAAACTCACTCTCAACCTTGAGTCGTTTGTTGGCAAACTGGTATACCATATCAGCAACGGCATCGGAACTGCGCTTGTGCAAGCGGGAACGATCGACTTTGGGGGGATCGTTTAATGCCTGACCCGTCCAACGGACGATTGGCTGTTTCTGTCGCGCACTTTGAACATTGTCTGGGGAAGTGCCCTGGGGACAAGTTGTTACAGCGTGGTGATTGAGTGGTGCAGAGGACTTGTAAGTATCCAGAGTTGTCCACGGCGGCGGTGATCGGGCGATGGCCAATAGATCCAACTTGCCACTTTCAGAGGATTGTACTGCCTGTGCAGACAAGGGCAGGATGCTTTGCCTGTGATACCTATTCCGTGTTGTTGCGGTCTTGTAGAATGAAGAAACATTAGAGGTAGGGGTGGGATGTGTTGACTGATCGATCTGGAGTGACGTGGAGACTACGGGGGTGGCAGTAACAGATAAAAATGGCTTGAATGAAAAAGACGATTCCTTCTTGGCTAGTTTCCGAAGAGGTGGGATAAAAACTACAGTGTCTTCTGCGGAGGATATGGTCCGGAAAGTTGGGTGAGATTTATTTGAGCTTCCGGCAGGATCAGCTTTCTCTTTCCTTGGATGGGATGAGGAATGGTTGAGCCCGTCTATGTGTACACGAAAAACTGATTGTGGAGGACAGGAATAGAGAGATATGGGATGCGATGCAGTGAGTGCAACCTTCTCAAGGGTGCAGAGGGCCATGGAAAGAGGAGCTGGATGAAAGAGAGAATTGTTGTCAGAGGCGCGGAAGCCGATGCATGAGAGGTGTGCGTTGACCGCGGTTGGGGTGCAACGGGTGAAGCGCAAATCTAGGAATATCGTGTTGGAACACACCGATGCAAGGGAACACTGGACAAACCGACAGCAGAGAGGAGCGGGAACTTGTGAAGGACAGAAAGCACATCGTTGTCGATGTTGGGGCAACCGTGGAGACTGAGTAACCTTAGGCCCCAAGTACCGTTCTTGGTACGGCCATTGGCGGGAGATGCAGCGAGACCACGTGCGAGCGCAGTAAGAGCATAGGAGGAGATGGAGCAGCCACGAAGATCGAGTGCGATCAACCGGTGAAGAGTACGAAAATCGACGATGATGTCGTCGCGAAGATGAGCACAGTTTGGGAGGGAGAGGAGAGTGACAAGAGAGAAATCGGGTGAGTCTGGTATTTTCTGGAGAAGGGGGAGAGCGGGATGTGAGAGGGAGAGGTCGAGCTCGTGGAGATGGGGTGGGAGGGGATGGACGAGCTGAGCGAGCGCTGCCCAGAGACACGGGTCGCGTGTGTGGCGGAACGCGTCAAGGAGGGGGGGAGACGCGAAGACGCGACGATGGTGGAGCTGGTGGAGCTGGTCGGGGAAGTTGGCAAGGACGTTGATGCAGAAGAAAGGGAGGGGGGGAACGATGGCGGGCATGGCGAGCTCGCTGTGTGCGATGATGGAGAGTGTGTGTGATTTGTTTAAAGGGTGGGTCGTTGCCGCGTTCGCACGCATACTCTGAACCCGACCTCATCGACATCGCTGGCGTTGACTCGACAATACCATTCGTTTTTTCAGACCACCACCGTCGACGCTCTTTTGACATGGCCCACCCGCCGTCTGGCCGTCCCTACCCGTATCCACAACCTATCCGCCAGGACTACGACAACGACAACGAGACCGTCTCGCCCTTTGGGAGTACAACCAGACTCGCCGCCAATCAGAACTATTACGACCACAACCCATACAACGGTCCGTCCCTTTCTCTCTTCTCCCCGCCGTCTCACCCCCATCTTGCAACAGACTTGCCCTCGGATGCCGGCCATGGCACTCGTTCCTATGCCCCGTCTATCAGCTCACAGGTCAGTCAACCTTATGGCTCTCCATTTGGTGACCCCGGCCAGGGTATCCATCCCTATCCCGCGTGGGCACCGGACAAGCAAATCCCAATCTCCATGGAAGAGATCGAAGACATTTTTCTCGATCTCACCCAAAAGTTTGGCTTCCAGCGCGACTCCATGCGCAACATGGTCTGTTCTTCCTCGAGCCCCGTTCCTATCCCTCACCTCTTTCCCAGTTTGATTTTCTTATGCAACAACTTGACTCGAGAGCTTCCCGCATGAGTCCCAACCAGGCCCTCCTCACCCTCCATGCAGACTATATCGGCGGTCAACATGCAAACTATCGCAAGTGGTATTTCGCTGCTCAGCTCAATCTCGACGACGCCGTTGGCCAGTCTCAGAACCCGGGCCTTCAACGTCTTAGAAGCGTCAAGGGTGGCGCCGTCAAAACAGCAGGCTCAAAACACCTCGACAGCGCCCTCAACCGTTGGCGCAATGCAATGAACAATATGAGCCAGTATGATCGTCTTCGTCAAATTGCCCTCTATCTCCTTTGTTGGGGTGAAGCTGGAAACGTCCGTTTTGTCCCAGAATGCCTTTGTTTCATTTTCAAGTGTGCAGATGACTATTACCGTAGTCCAGAGTGTCAGAACAGCATAGAGCCCGTTCAAGAGGGTCTCTACCTCGAGACAATCATTAAGCCTCTCTACAAGTTTATGCGCGACCAGGGTTATGAGGTCGTCGATGGCAAGTTTGTCCGTAGGGAAAAGGATCATGACCAGATCATTGGTTACGACGATATCAACCAACTCTTTTGGTACCCAGAGGGTCTTGCCCGTATCGTACTCGATAATAACGTATGACCGCTCATTCGCCTCCTCTCCACATTCTCATTCGTATCTAGTCTCGCCTGGTTGATATATCTCCCACCAAACGGTACTTGAACCTGCAACGCGTAGATTGGAACAGAGTATTCTTCAAGACCTATTTCGAGAAACGCTCCACCGCACATCTCCTCGTCAATTTCAACCGCATATGGATCCTCCACATATCATTCTACTGGTTCTACACCGCGTTCAACTCTCCCAAAGTCTACGCACCCCCTCATAAACAATTCCCATCTCCTGCCATAACTTGGTCTGCTACAGCCTTGGGTGGTGCTGTTGCCACTCTCATCATGATTTTTGCCACTCTCGCCGAGTTCATGTACATTCCCACTACTTGGAACAATGCCTCCCACCTCACGACACGCTTCGTCTTCCTTCTTGTCATCCTTGCATTGACGGGAGGACCAACGGTCTACATCGCCTTCGTCGAGAACCAGCCAAGCCCTACCAACTCTCAAATACCGCTCATAGTAGGCATGGTACAATTCTTTATTTCTGTGGTCGCTGCCATCGCATTTGGTTTATTCCCCTCCGGTCGGATGTTTGGCGACCGAGTTGCAGGCAAGTCGCGCAAGTACATGGCTTCGCAGACATTCACAGCGTCATATCCCGAGCTTCCTCGTGCTGCCCGCGTCGCCAGTATCTTTCTTTGGCTACTCGTCTTTAGCTGCAAGTTCACCGAGTCTTATTTCTTCCTTACAAGTTCCTTCAGTTCTCCCATCGCTGTCATGGCGCAGACAACCGTGCAAGGCTGCAGTGATAAGTACTTTGGGACTGCACTGTGCTCTCGTCAAGTTACCTTCACACTGGTGATCATGTACGTCATGGACCTTGTCTTGTTTTTTCTTGACACCTATCTGTGGTACATCATCTGGCTCGTTGTCTTCTCTGTTGGCCGGTCATTCTCACTTGGCCTCTCCATTTGGACACCATGGAAGGACGTCTACACTCGCATGCCCAAACGGATCTATGCCAAGTTGCTCGCTACCGCGGAGATGGAGGTCAAGTATAAACCCAAAGTTCTCGTCTCGCAAATCTGGAATGCGATCATCATCTCTATGTATCGCGAGCATCTCTTGTCTATCGAACATGTCCAGCGACTTCTCTATCACCAAGTTGACGGTCCAGACGGCCGTCGGACACTGCGTGCCCCACCGTTCTTTACCAACCAGAACAGTTCAACTTACAAGGATACCTACTTCCCAGCCGACGGCGAGGCCGAGCGACGTATCTCGTTCCTTGCTTCATCGCTTACTACTGCGCTGCCAGAGCCTCTCCCGGTCGATGCTATGCCTACATTTACTGTCCTCGTCCCTCACTACTCTGAGAAAATCCTGCTGAGTCTTCGGGAAATCATTCGTGAAGAAGACCAGAACACTCGTGTCACGTTGCTCGAGTACTTGAAACAGTTGCATCCTATTGAGTGGGACAACTTTGTCAAGGACACGAAGATCCTCGCCGAGGAGTCGGAACATCCGGATGGTACGCCGACCATAAATGAAAAGACCAAAGTAGATGATCTACCTTTCTACTGCATCGGTTTCAAGACGTCTTCTCCGGAGTATACCCTCCGTACTCGTATCTGGGCCTCTCTTCGCGCTCAGACGCTCTATCGTACTGTTTCCGGCATGATGAATTACTCCAAGGCTGTCAAGCTTCTTTACCGTGTGGAAAACCCTGACATCGTATCAATGTTTGGAGGGAACACAGAGAAACTTGAACGCGAGTTGGAGAGGATGTCGCGGCGGAAGTTCAAGTTCACCATCTCGATGCAGCGGTATTCCAAGTTCAACAAAGAAGAGCAGGAGAATGCTGAGTTTTTGTTACGTGCATACCCTGATCTACAGATTGCTTTCCTTGACGAAGAGGCTGCGCCAAAGGGCGGTGATCCCCGGTTGTTCTCAGTCTTGATTGATGGTCACTCTGAGTTCGACGAGAAGACTGGCAAGCGCAGGCCAAAGTTTCGCATCGAGCTGCCCGGGAACCCTATCCTTGGCGACGGAAAATCCGACAACCAGAATCATGCGATTGTTTTCTATCGTGGGGAGTATCTCCAACTCATTGACGCCAATCAAGACAACTACTTGGAGGAGTGTCTGAAAATTCGTAATATCCTTGGAGAATTCGAGGAATATTCTGTTTCTGGCCAAAGCCCGTACGCACAATGGGGACACAAGGAATTTAAGAAAGCCCCTGTCGCTATCATTGGTACGCGGGAGTATATATTTTCGGAAAACATTGGTGTTTTGGGAGATGTCGCAGCAGGGAAGGAACAGACGTTCGGTACCATGACTGCTCGTGCCCTGGCATGGATCGGAGGCAAACTTCACTATGGCCACCCTGACTTCCTGAACGCAATCTTCATGACGACGCGAGGTGGTGTTTCAAAGGCGCAAAAGGGACTCCACCTCAACGAAGATATCTTCGCAGGTATGAATGCCTTTGGACGTGGCGGACGAATCAAGCATTCGGAATACTACCAGTGCGGCAAGGGCCGTGATCTTGGGTTTGGAACTATCCTTAATTTTCAGACGAAGATCGGAACAGGTATGGGCGAGCAAATGCTCAGCCGAGAGTACTATTACCTTGGCACGCAACTTCCTATTGACCGCTTCCTCACCTTTTACTACGGTCATCCTGGCTTTCATGTCAACAACATCTTGGTAATCTATTCCATTCAGGTGTTCATGATCACGTGTGGGTTATTCATATAATCTGTGCTGGATTTTATCCATTAACACGTCACAGTGTTATACATTGGAACTCTGAATAAGCAGTTGGCAATCTGTCAGGTAGACTCGCAAGGCAATGTCCTTGGCGGTCAACAAGGAACAGGATGCTATAACCTTATTCCAGTCTTTGACTGGATTAAGCGGTGCATCGTCTCCATCTTCTTGGTGTTCTTTATCGCTTTCTTGCCATTGTTCCTCCAAGGTATGTGAAACTGATATCCATGCTTGTGCGAGCACTCCTAATTCCTCCATAGAGCTCGTAGAGCGTGGAACTGGAAAAGCTCTACTGCGTCTCGGAAAACACTTTTTGTCACTTTCCCCAATATTCGAGGTATTTTCTACCCAGATATACTCTCAGGCCATACTCAGCAACTTGACGTTTGGTGGTGCGCGATACATCGCCACGGGTCGTGGATTCGCGACAACCCGTATATCGTTCAGTATTCTGTACTCGCGTTTCGCGGGGCCAAGCATTTACATGGGAATGAGGAATCTTATCTTGCTCCTTTATGTCTCGCTTGCAATCTGGATCCCACACTTGATCTACTTCTGGTTCTCAGTCCTTTCGCTCTGCATCGCGCCATTCCTCTTCAACCCCCACCAATTTTCCTTTGCCGACTTCATCATCGATTATCGTGAATTTTTGCGATGGATGTCTCGAGGAAACTCGAGAACGAAAGCGAGCAGTTGGTATGGATACTGTCGACTCTCTAGGACGATGATCACTGGTTATAAGAAGAAGAAACTGGGTCACCCGTCAGAGAAGCTGTCTGGGGATGTTCCGCGTGCAACATGGAAAGCCATCGTCTTTTCTGAGGTCGTCTGGCCAATCTGCATGGCGACGCTCTTTGTCATTGCCTACATGTTCGTCAAGTCCTTCCCTACTGGACAACCCAACCCTAGCCCTCTTATTCGCATTGCAGTAGTTGCAATTGGCCCTGTGGTCTGGAATGCTGCTGTGCTGCTGGCACTCTTCTTTGTATCACTGCTCTTGGGGCCCGTGTTTGAGAAATGGACCAAGTTCGCTTCCGTTATGGCTGCACTCGCTCACTTCCTTGCGCTTCTTGGCATTATCGCGTTCTTTGAGTTCTTCGTATGTTATCTACTATTCAGTTTCTAGCACATCTAACACTTTGTTTTAGTGGTTCCTCGAACTTTGGGATGCCTCGCATGCAGTCCTTGGCGTCATCGCTATTATTGCCATACAACGTGCAGTCCAGAAAATCCTCATCGCCGTTTTCCTCTCTCGCGAGTTCAAGCACGACGAAACGAACCGAGCTTGGTGGTCAGGTAAATGGTATGGTCGTGGACTGGGTAATTCCGCTATTTCGCAACCTGCTCGCGAATTTATCGTCAAGATTGTGGAGATGTCTCTATGGAGCTCGGACTTCCTACTTGGCCACATTCTCCTCATCATATTGACAGTGCCTATCGTTATTCCTTTTATCGACAAAGTACACTCGACGATGCTCTGTAGGTGGATTGACGTGCCTGTCCAATACTTTCTGAAATTGTTCGATAGTTTGGTTGCGACCCTCCAAGCAGATCCGTGCACCTCTATACTCTACAAAGCAAAAGAGGCAGCGTCGTTGGATTGTGAGCGTATTTCGTGATCTGAAGGATGGACCGCTAATTATGCCTGAAGATTGTTAAGTACACCCTCCTTTACGTTATTGTTGTGGCTGGTCTTGCATCATTACTTGTTCTGCGTGAGTTTCACATACATTCTCTGCGATCCATCAACCAACTTGTTCACTCACTCGGGGTCTCATATAGCGTCGATATTCCGAGACCACATCACACTTCATTGTACCTTGTGTCAGAACATCTGATGACTACGTCCATGCATTTTCACACCAAGGACCCACCTTAGGCTATATCGATTCACGTGCAGCCACTTCTTTACTTTTGATCTGCCAGAATCCAGAACAATTTAGTTGACATGTACATCTTCATTGGACTTTGACTTGCTTGTGTTATCACAGCAGAGGGTTTCCAAATTAATGAGCTTGTCTTGTAACAGAGATGCCTCGTTTGATGGAGATCCAGGTCGAGTGATTCATCCAAGACTACGTCATACTAGACTGCACTATATTTGCCAAGGAACCGAGCAACCAACTGCTACACGTGCCACAAGAGGTGACACACACTTAACCGGCTCGTATACATGTTACAGGGCCTCACTGACCAAGGCCATCACCACAGTAACACTGGGAATGCATGTCAGCACTAAGCACTCGGATCACCAAAGACTCTCACTCGTCAACTTTCTGCATGCAGACGTTCCAGTTAGCACTAGATTTGGTGTAGTCTTAACTACGCACCCCGCCACGGTACAACATTCCCTCCCGCGCCGCGTCACCTACGGAGCAGTGTATCAAATCAAGTAAACCCGGTGAAAGTGAGACACTTACGTTCAAAGGGACTTACTCTCTTCTGATCCCGCATGCACGCCTGGGCGTACTGAACAATACGGTCTGCCATAGATTGCACCTGTACGTCCTCCGGGCCGCCGGCGCGAGCGATCAGCGAACATATCGCAATAACCTCTGCAGGGAACACATTGTCAGATAGGCCATCCGTCTGGAGGCGACATAAGCATTCTATAAGACCACAGCACAGGTGACCTTACGTATGCAATAACGATATCACCATGACGAAGTTTTGTTTCATACTGAGCAGCTGCGCTGGGAGGGTCCATGTAATGGTTGTTAAAGCCCACGCTTTCAGGGTACTTTGTGAGTTGCCTTATGAGCAAGAATCAACAAGGTAAGTGCGACGAGTGTCGAAAGACGTACAGAGGACAGTTGAAATAATGAGTTTGGACCGGTACTCTGTAGATTACAGAAGAAGATCGTATGATCAAGAAACCACTATCACCTAAACTGATGGAGCTGTTGAGCGGACCATAATTGTGCGCGAGACTGTCGCTCACTTTGCTGAGCGAAGAACGCCGGAGGAGGAATTCAGAGTCAACAGACAAGCCGTACTGGATCCTGTGAGAGGAAAAGTGTGAGAATGGTACAATGAAGAACAACGGTATGAGCCTACCAGCCTCGACGAGCTGTTCTCGGATGACTCGACTGTACGCAAGGTCGAGACACTCGTAGGGTGTGATCTCCCACCCTCGGACGTCCTCGCGGTGTTCGTGATCCTGGGTGGGGTCAATCTCTGGTTCCCCGGCCCACGAGTCGCGCGAGTAGTTGTACGCATAATACATCAAGGCCTGAGCGAATAATGAGGGGTCGACACCTGCATCAACCCATCCTCCAACGCCGTCGGCTACACCGAATGCAACTCCCTGGAAATTAAAATGCTGAGGTAAGCTAGGAAGAAGGGAAGGAAGTAGGCTCACCTACCGAGCTATTGCGCATCTGTGGGCAGGTGATCAGCAGACAGAGTGGCATACACACGAGAATACATGCCTGGGTGTGATAGAAGAAATCCTCCCCTGCGCCTTTGAAGGGTGAATGCTTCGGATGAACGAGCATTGAATCCCTCCATTTCCCAAGCTGAGAATCCGCAGAGAATGCGGTATGAAAGCGCGTCAACTTCGGATCTGGAGGCTTTGGAGCCCAGCTGATGCCTATGTGGAATTTAAAGGGACGCGCAACGGTTGAGCTGAGTCTGGTTGAACGATAGTGTACCCTGCAACTTGGAGACACTGAGGGACGGGAATGAGAACGAGAATGTGCAAGCAGGCAAAACATCAACCAAGCTCGGGGCGAGCTCAAAGAAGCAACAAATACATTTTGCAAGCACGTGACTACCTCCCTGGCACACCGCACAGCACAGTACAGAAACTTGCCAATAGGACACTCAAGTCCATCCGAGACGTCGTGTGTAGAATTCAGCGCTTCGCCTGTCCTTGTATCGCGTCGCGAGAACGCGAGTAGTTGGCCCACATAACTTTCCAGTCTGCCTCCAGCGTCCCCTCACCCGGCGTACTTTGATCGCAAGTAATACCAGCCCATCCGACTGCCCGTTCAAAGCATGTGTGGGCACGCACCATCTCACCATCCTGCTCGTGGAGAACGCCCATCAGGTTCCATGCCTCCGCAGCTGTACGACGTGCATCGCGTAATAACCCCGCTGCCGGTTTCCGCATGGCGTGGGACTTGGCAAACATCGGAAGCACAAGGGCATTCGCTACAGGGGTGTGAACAGTATCTGATCGTTTTGCGTCGGGTGGAACGAACGGCAAACCGGTGAGAATTGAGACTACACGCTCAGAAGATTCCGCGGCTCTTGTCAGGTAATCAAAAGATGACTGCCGAGGTGACTGGAGGGCATAAAGTACTTCAGCGAGGTGGATCGAAATGAGGGAAGAACGGTGGAGAAGATAAAGCGAATGCAGCATATGAGGCGGTGAAGCGGCGGATATGTTCGGGGGAGAGGGGATATTACGCAACAAAGCGAGGGTAGCCTCCTGGAGTTGCCGAGCTTGCTTTAAATGACCAGATGTAGAATAGTACGCGGATAGTGAGACCAGCGTGGATGTGAGCGTCCGTTGTGCTGACGGAGATGAAGGCGCGGCTCGAGAAATAATTGAGACGACGGAGCCATCGGTTTCTTGGGTTCCTTGTAACAACACGAGTGACCGTGTCCACCATGCGAGCGAATCATGGGAGTCTCCAAGTCTGAGATTGAGATCTCCAAGCTTTGAAGCGATGCGAGCGGCATCTGTTTCATTTCCTGCAGAGCTGGTCCAGACGCGTTCGTATTGCGAGCGAGCTTCAAATAAAGCATCCCTTGTTCCAATGCGTTCTAATATGGCGCCGTGGCGAAGGAGGAGTTCATTCATCGTCTGTGGACGCAGTTTCGCAGAGGTCGCCCTTGTTTCAGCGATCTTGACGGTCATGTCCAGATAATTTTGGGCAAAATCCAAGCGAGCTTCGATGACGTCGAGGGTGCTCATGCCCTTGCTTTCCGAGAACGTAGTAGAACCCACGCCCCAGTTTTCGGCCATCCATGATCCCCGTAGAAGATGTCTCGCTCTGAAGCCAAGAGCAGGGTCTGTTCCGCCATGACGGCCGCCTGTCCATCTTTCAGCGTCCTGGTCCCATTCCCATCGCCGGGTCTCATCATCCATATCAGGTACAAGCTCGACTAACTCGACCCAAAAATGAGTACCCTCAAAGATGGCCAAGCCTGTGAGCCCAAGACCAAGCGCGCTGAGGAGGGACAGTTTGACGAAGCGAGTGAGGAAATGGACGGCATTCCCTGCAGAGCTCACAAAGTGGTCCTGTATGAGTGGCTGGCCTTGTCGGCTCTGATGGCCGTCTTGGGAACGATAGTGGCGACAGGCGAGGGCAGGGCAGGGGTGAACCTGAGCGCGTCGCACCAGTGCTCGTAGTAGCATGTCGGGTCAAAGTAGCAAGTCACGTGCATGTAGAAAGGCTGTGGGTGTCAGCTGCTAGCGGGACGCGTCAACGTCACTGCCTTATCGCAACTGTATTCTCGACTCCACCACAGATAATGCCATCGCACCATTGCTCGACGTGCTGGACCAAGCATCGCCATTAACCAGCCTCACCACCACCTGCAAGTGCCAACGATGCCTCCAGGCCAGCCCTCCGCCGTGTTTCACACTGCGCTGTAGCATGACTGCCTCGCATATACCATCTCACCAGCGGGCACAGCTGAATCACCGGTGAGCGCTCGGATGGCAGACGTGCTACAGCCTTTTACGCACGTTTACCAAATGGCCTTCCGTCTCCGTATAAAAGAAGTAGTGCCTTTCTCCCGCCCCCTGCCTCTTCGCATCTCGTGGGCCTTGGTGTGCTTCGACACCATGGTCATTCTCTCCCTATCATTTCTATCGAGCCTCCTGATTCTCGCTCAGGCTTATCCATCGAGGACGACGGTGACGAGAAACAATAGCCCCTTTGTCGGCATACAAGGCTCATCATTCACAGTAAATGGAAGGCAAGCGCGTCGGCGGCTGTTCCTCGTGTGTTCAATCACCGACCGTAGTGATTTGCAGCGACTTCAAGTATATCGGCACGAATGCCTACTGGTTACCCGTCTTAAACACAAACGAAGATATCTGGCACACTCTCGGCAACATCTCTGCCCTTGGGGTCAGAGTCGTTAGGTTGTGGGCATTCAATGGCGAGTCCTTCATCTGTGGATCGAGTCTAGATCGCTCACTCACTTGGATCAGCCAGATGTGGACACTATTCCAGTAAACGGCACATGGTTCCAGCTTGTTCGTAATGGGACAGTATCCATCAACGATGGCCCAAATGGTCTCCAAAAGCTTGACACCGTCGTCCAAATGGCCGAGCAACACGGAATTTATCTGATCTTGAGTCTCACCAACAATTGGTACCCGCTGCCTCTTTTAAATGACACAGCACATCCCGTCAATAATGCCATCTTGACTCGCGATGTCACCCCTGGCACTAACAACTCATTACCACGGAATTACTTGTCCAATAATTATGGTTGGTGCTTATCTGGTTCACTCTGGCACTACTTCTCACGTCGAGTCAGGCGGCATGGATCTTTATGTTCGCCAATTTGGCCTTGACACTCACGATCAATTTTACACGAATCCGTCCATCCTAAACTCTTTCTTGAACTTCACCACTCAAATCGTTTCTCGATATGTCAACAGTCCCGCCATTTTCAGCTGGGAGCTTGCAAACGATCCAAGGTTTCACACTTTTGCGTACAAGGAACCCTGGCCGCTGATCTACTGAAAACATTAGGTGTAGCTCCACCATCCCTGCAAGCTCGAGCTGTACTACAGAAACAATCACACGGTGGCACGCAACGGTGGCAGCTCATATCCGTTCTATTGATCCTAACCACCTCACTTCCGCTGGGTAGGTATGTTGATTTCAAATTGAACCACAAATGTTAATCGATGGATCTATATAGAACATCGGGGTTTTTTTGCACAGACTGCCCCAAATTATATCCTCTGAACCCCGCTCCTGCTCCTGCGCCGTCTCCCGTACCAGGAAAAGTGAAACGTACGAAAGCTGTTCCAGTGACCACGAATCAAATTCTCCGTGAGCGCGCTGAATCAAGACGGCGCAATCGAGAGGCAGCTAAACTTGCTGGGACCCTCAAGCAAGATGGCATCCGTATCAGAGGGCGATGGACGTCTACTAGTAGGCTCCGTGAATGTTCCAAGCTTCTGTCTACTCAAGTATTACACAGCTACTAGACGACAAGAAACACAGAACGTTGGTTCGATTTACGATGGATCCTACGGAGTTGATAGTCAAGATATTATGAATATTCCGGACATTGGTTTCGGCTCTTTTACGCTCTTCCCAGATCAGCAATCCTACGGGCCTGCTGATCCTAACTTGGATTCTTACAATAACACGGTGAACTCGGGCACTGACTGGATCCTCAAACAAGCTCAGTCGGCAGCTGCGTGAGTCTATGACTATCTGTGTAAGATTGGAGACTAACAATGAAACTTCCCAAGTGTCGGAAAACCTTCGGCACTCACAGCCTTTGGCTTGGTGACGCAGTCGAATGCACCAGACTTTGTGCCGTTCAACATGACCACTGCACCGTATGCTGCTGATACCTGTGCGTAACCTTGAAATGTCGATTAGAGACTTTGTATTAACTCTTACATTCTGATAGCGTCTAACTCTGGTTCAACATACGGTGTGACAAACCAGCAACAGACAGACGCCTACTCAACGTGGTTTAATAGTATGTGCGCCTACGTGTACTGAAGTTGAACACTCACTGTCAAACCATCTTAGCTGGAATCACCGCCGGATTAAGTGCCATTTCTCAGTATCAGGTCTGAAATCGCCATGGCTGCAATAGTTTTGTATACTGAATCGTCTTCTTGTAACAGTGGGGCCAAACGAATCTGACAGCTGAGACCGGTACGACGATTTCACCTGGAGTCACCGGCATTTCACATGATCCCCAAACCACTCAAACTACTGCAAGTGATAGTACGACGGGGATCTCGCCTAATGATGGCTATAGCAAGTGCGGCTTTTTTGCAATCACACCGCCCATGTCACTCAACTTGATTTGCAGTATTGGGAACGATGGCGTCCAACAAGACATGCAGACAGCCACTCAACAGATTGCGCCTAACTGAGGTTGGGCTACGCAACGACTGCACGGCTCACCTCTGTGTTTATCCAACAAGGCTTGGCAAAGGACACATTATCGGACATTACGGACTTGGTCGAATATTTGATCTTGCTATATGGATACGTATTCCAAAATCTGGCCACTTTGATGGGTGTACAATTATATTATGCTGGTTATATCGCGTACTTGCAATCACCGTAACGGTGGACAAATGTTATATTAGTGCAACAAGGCGACCGACTCTCGAAGCAAACTGCCAACAGGCAATATTTCTGAGTCACGTGGTTGGCACGAAAAAAAAAACAGTAGCGCTCCAACTTCATTGCCGAGGTCCTGCACCGTGACTCTCGTCGGTCTGTCTAGTGCCTCGGGATATGAAGTTCTTTATCGACAACCTACCAGTACGTTTCTCGTTGCAGTTCCTTCTGGCCTGGGCAAGCTTTTTATGTTCCCACGTATACTTTGTCTAGATCGTCTTTCCTTACGACCGAATTTATCCTGGTGGGTCCACCCCCACGACTCAGTAAACTTGAATCAACCGCTCTCCCAGAACAATATGCGTACATGTGTGATTTAAAACGAACACTCGATGCTACGGTATGCCTCAAGTCGCTGTAAAGTATGGTCGTATTCTATCACGGGGCCGTTCAGGGGCATTGTGTCCTAGAAATGCCTTCTGGAACAGGGAAAACTGTCTCGCTCTTATCTCTGATTGTGTCATATCAACAGGTACATTGAATCCACGGTATCATGTTACACTAATTTATCTCTTATCTGCAGTTTCATCCAACGAAACGCAAACTTATTTACTGCTCACGTACCGTCCCAGAGATCGAGAAGGCCCTCTCTGAGCTGAAAAGACTGATGAAGTATCGGATATCATGCGCTGAAACTCCGGAACAGAGGGAAAAGGAAGAGAACTTCATGGGTCTTGGCTTGACGAGCCGAAAGAACTTGTGCATACATCCAGAGGTGCGTATAGTTCATAAATAGATGCTATCATCGTATCCCTTCTTTTGCGTAATCCTAGGTTCTTCGACCAGGTTTCCAAGGAGAAGAAGGGTAAGGTCGTCGATGCGCGATGTCGTGACCTCACCAACTCTGCGGTGTGCGAGAAGGGTCGTGCGCACCCTGGTTCAGTGGAGCTTTGTGATTGGCATGAGGTATCTATCTTAAATTTTCGACTTTGAAGCAGAAGGCACAATGTTTTGATAGAATCTAGGGAACCATGAGCCCGGAACACTCATATCATGCGGCATATGGACACTTGCAGACGTCCTCCAACACGGTCGGGATAATGGCACATGTCCTTACTTTACCGTACGAAGAATGGTAGGGTTCACGTAGCCTGAAGGATACGACGACACTCACAGTTACTCGATCAGATGCCCTTTGTCGACGTGATTATATACTCCTTTCATTATTTGATCGACCCCAAAGTCGCCGAACAAGTATCGAAAGAGTTGTCCAAAGATGCAATTGTCGTATTTGACGAAGCGCACAACATCGGTTAGCAGAAACTTCACGATCATTTTTGGTTGCTGGCTCAGCGCCATGTCAGATAATGTGTGTATAGAATCTCTTAGCATCGACCTTACACGACCGATGCTTGACTCGGCCTCGCGGAGTGTAACGAAACTCGGTGAAAAGATTGACGAGTAGGGCCCATGTTCACCATTGCTCGGGGTGCTGACAAACCTTGAAAGGATTAAGAAGACTGATGCTGCCAAACTGCAAGATGAGTACGCAAAACTAGTTGAAGGACTACAAGAAGCGACAGCGGAAACCTCTCCCGAGGACGCATTCATGGCGAACCCCGGTAGGTACAAAGCGGCGTAATCCCTCCGATGTATACGTGCAACTAACATGTGTCTAGTTCTCCCTGATGATCTGCTCAAAGAGGCGATACCTGGAAATATCAGGAAAGCCGAGCATTTTGTCGCTTTCCTCAAACGGTTTGTTGAATACCTCAAGGTTTACATGGACTATTATCGCGCATGCAATCATGCTGATGACTGAATAGACTCGCATGCGTGTGTTACATGTCGTCGCGGAAACACCACCCTCTTTCCTACAGCATCTCAAAGATATCACGTACATTGAAAGACGACCATTACGGTGATTGGTATAGAATTTGACGACTCTCGCTTCTAATCCCTCTATTTAGATTTTGTGCTGAACGCTTGCGGTCTTTGATCCGTACACTAGAATTAAGTCGGCTGGACGAACATTCGGCACTTCAGAAAGTTGCATGCTTTGCAACTCTGGTAGCAACATACGAGAAAGGTGAGCTTACCCCCGAGGATCGTAACTTACTACATCTTCGTTGGCTCTTTAGGTTTTTTGCTCATTCTCGAGCCCTTCGAGACTGATAATGCGACTGTACCCAACCCTGTATTTCACTTCACGTCTGTGTTTTGGTCAGTGGTATCTTTCATCCCCTGACATTGCAACAGGTGCCTTGATCCCTCATTGGCTATTAAGCCGGTCTTTGAGCACTTCAGCAGTGTTGTCATCACCTCTGGAACGATCTCGCCCTTGGACATGTATCCCAAGATGCTACAGTTCACGCCGGTTGTTCAGGAGACATATGCAATGACGCTCACACGCAATGCTTTCCTGCCCTTAGTGAGTAGTTGATCGTGTCTGCGAGTAGCCACTTCATAGCTTTTATGCAGGTCATTACCCGTGGTAGCGACCAAGTTGCTATAAGTTCACGTTTCGAAGTCCGGAATGATCCAGCTGTCGTCAGGAACTTTGGAAGCATCCTCGTTGAGTACAGTAAAATCGTTCCTGATGGTATCGTTGCCTTCTTCCCCAGTTATCTTTACATGGAATCCATTGTAGCAGCATGGAATGACATGGTATGTCGCCTGGGCACATGCACTCGTGTTTGGATGCTACGTTTTCCAGGGAATTTTGAACGAGGTGTGGAAGAACAAGCTCATTTTTGTGGAAACGCCGGATGCGAACGAAACCAGTATAGCTCTCGAGAATTATAGACGGGTAAGCTCTATTCAGCTCGACGTGTTGAGAAGGATGGCAAGGGATCACTCCAGGCCTGCGATAATGGACGAGGTGCGGTGCTATTGTCTGTTGCGCGAGGGAAGGTGTCGGAAGGGATCGATTTTGATCACAACTATGGACGTGCGGTCATCATGTTTGGGCGAGTGATTGCCACGTTTCATTGTGCTGGAGAACTGAACGATGCCCAGAGTCCCATATCAATACACGGAAAGTCGAATCCTGAAAGCGCGTCTTGAATACCTTCGAGACGCGTATCGAATAAGAGAATCTGAATTCCTTGGGTTCGACGCGATGCGAAACGCTGCGCAATGTGTCGGACGTGTACTTCGTGGCAAGACGGACTGGGGACTGATGGTTTTCGCCGACAAGGTATGATACGTGACATAATATTCCGTGTTGTCGTTGCTGAGTCCCACGGAGCGGTTTGCACGTGCAGATAAGCGCGCAAAGCTACCTCGGTGGATCAACCAATACATCACTGAGGTCGCCTCAAACCTCTCTACAGACATGGCTGTGACGTTATCCAAGCTGTTCATGCGAACGATTTCGCAGAACCCGAGCGAAAACCAGACGGGTGTTTCCCTGTGGACGCTCGAAGATATAGAAAAGGCACAGGCGAAGCAAAGAGAGCAAGCACTATTGTTGGAGCAGCAGCAGGGTCAGCGTGTGATGGATGACATGGACGAAGAGGAGTATGGAGACGGTGGGATAGACGATGGGATGGTCATGGACCTGGACCTGGAATAGACGACGTTACCATGAGCTGGCAAAACGGGTCTAGAGTTACATGCTTAGCCAAAGTTATGTTACAGTGTGTGGATAGGAACGTCGCGAGGGGGTATGTACAAAGAACGAGCGGACGACGATACGTGGTAGCGTGCGTGGGTGGCGTCAGGGTGGACACTTTGTGCACTTTCCGGGGACCTGCAAGTGTGTGTGGGATGAGCAACAGGCGATCTAGGGCGAGATTGAGTTGCGAAGGAGCTGACATGGCGTGTAATGAGCCGCTCAGGCTGGCTATCAGATGCGCATGAGCTGGCACACCGGGGCAAGACGGGAACGGGGATGTGCGCACCCGTAGTAGCGACGACAAGTGCAGGGCTTGGAGAGAGAATGGCAGGTAGTAGGATGGAGGGCGCTGAGGAAACAGTCTTGGCTGCGACAGTCGATGAAGGAGTCGCTGAGGAAGGTGTTGTGGCCGCATTCCGTGTGTCTGACGAGCTTGAGGAGACGACGACACATCCTGCAACCCTGGCATGTTGGCCACCGTACATCCCGACATATCCACAGACTTGCCTCACCTTGTAGAGAAGAGACGCTCAATTTTCAGTCGACCCACACCGCGACGCTCGACGTTATTAAACCAGGCTCGGCGCCGACAAACGTAATCTCATTCACAGCCAGACGGATGCAAAGTGGTGTGTTGCTCGACCCAAGTGTACATGTAAAGTATACCGTCTATGCCTCTCCCATCGTCAACGGACCAGCTCCGCGACCCCATCCACGACCGTCTCCTCTGACAGCCTCTCCTGCAGATTTCGTATTGACTCGCCCTTGATCACCTTTCTGACCTCGTCCGCAGTCAGCGTCTCGTGCTCCACCAACGCACGAGCGAGCTACAACATCCCACCACACGACGCTGTCAAAATGACAGCAAGGCCAATACAATGATTCACGTACCCGATGGAGTTCCTCCCTCTTCTCCTCCAAAAGTCTGGTGACACGGCCCTCGCCTTGCTGAAGTAGACTGGAACAAGATAGTTCGTGGGGATGACAAAACACATCTTTCCCGCGCACTCACTTCAAAATTTCCGAATCAATTCTCTCGCTCGTCTGGGGGCTCACAGGTCCGTTTTGGTCACTGTAAAAGACGGGTCCTACCCTGCCGGAGAAACCAAAGTTCTGTGCGGGATCCTCGTCATCAGCAGCTCTGTGATACGCCAAAATCCTCACCTTGACCATTTGCGTCGCTGTGTGCGTCGCCTTTTGGAGATCAGAGGAGCATCCGCTCGTGAGACCACCTTCACCATAAACTGATAGAGAGATCATCAATGACGAAATTGTGAGTGGCAAAGAACTTACTCAACGTCTCCGCGACACGACCACCCATACACACGTCAATCATGGCCCTGTATTCGCTTTGAGAGACGGAAAACATGTCCCCTTCCGGCAACTGAGAGGTCTATAAATCCATGACAACACATGAGCACCATCCCCAAGTTCGTTCGCGAAATAGCGACGTACAACACCGAGTGCATGACCACGAGGGACGCAAGTAACCTTGTGCAGAGGCATCGCACCTTCGGTGTACAGTGCTGTCAACGCGTGGCCTCCCTGTACTAGTTGGAGTATGGTACATACTCGTTGATCATGGACCAACGCACCTCATGATAAGCTGTGAGTAATTTGTTCTTCTCGTCAATGTACGCGCTCTTGCGCTCAGCACCCATGACAATGCGATCCTGGCAAATGTTCAGATCTGCGACAGGACAGGACCAAAAAAAGACTCACTTTTGCCCATTCGAAGTGCTTTAGAGTAACTTCCTTGAAACCTTCTTTTGCCGCCTGGATGGCAGCCAAACTAAAGAGATCTGGTGAATAGCCCTTTCTGGAGCGAACACAAGGACGACCTACTTGACCATGTTTTGCAACTCTGCACCAGAGAATCCGGGAGTGCCTCTCGCCAGGATCATGGGATCAACGGCTGGAGAATGAGAGTAAGATCGAGAACGAGGCAAGAATAAAAAGCCACTTACCATCACTGGCGATGACGTCTTTCATGAAGTGATTGAGGAGTTGTACTCTACCACGGATGTCCGGAAGAGGAACAGCGATGTGACGATCAAAACGACCAGGACGAGTGAGTGCACTAGGCAAGTAAGAGATGAGAGTGTGTTTCTGATCCAGCAAAGTAGGAGCACCAACGGATCCAAGCTTTGGGGGAAGTTGGTGGCAGCGATGACGATGACGCCCTCAGTTTGCAAGAAGCCATCCATCTCTACCAGAAGCTGATTTAGAGTTTGCTTCATGTAGTGCTGGTCGCGCTGAGACCGTTTCCCGCCGACGGCATCCAATTCGTCGATGAAAATGATGGCAGGTTGCTTCTTTCGAGCGGCTGCAAAGAGGTCCCGGACACGCTTTGCACCCACACCAACAAACATTTCCTCGAATTCGGACCCTGAAGAGAAGAAGAATGGGACGCCAGCCTCACCGGCAATGGCTCTGGCAAGCATGGTCTTTCCTGTACCAGGGGGACCTGTAAGAAGAATGCCTTTCGGGAGCTTGCCACCGAGGGATGCAAAAGCGGTCGGGTCTTTCAAAAATGTCACGACATCTGCAAGTTCCTGAAGGGAGCGTCAGAAATGGATGCAAAGGAGAGATGATGAAGAGGGACACGCCTGCTTGACCTCGTCGACGCCATGCACGTCGCTAAATTTGACAGGCTTCTGCTGAAGTGGTTCAAACTCTGTGGTGCGTCCTCCAGCTTTGAGGAGGCCAGAGTTTTCCAAAAGGACAGAGAGAATGACCAACATAACTGGGATTGGATGAGGGAGGGGGTGGAAGATGAAAAGGTGTGAACGTACAGAAGCCACTCAGACCGGCTAATACGACGAATCGAACGACGCGGATAGTGAGAGAACCCTTGGCTAGGAAGGAGGATAAGCAGTGGGCGAGAGACGAAGACTGGGCTACTCACGTTCGCTGAGGGTGACATGAATAGGGTTACCACTGACGCCTGCTCCCTTGGCGAGGGCGGCCGAGAGGTTTGTAAATGCTGGGCTGGATGGCGATGGATCCGATGCGGTTGTCGAGGGGGGGCTAGCCCGTCTGGCAAGCAACTCTGCGGCTATTTTTTCGCTTCGGGACTGCGGAGGTGGAGGGGAAGGATCCGGAAGCTTGGAATCATTGGGATGGGGGGTATCTGGCAGGGAAGAGGTTGCGCTGGCGGGGAGAGAGTCGAGGAGGGACTGGCGTCTGCGTACGGCAAGGTCTATGGAAGACTCGCGTCCGGAACTGGCCAGTGCGTCGAGATACAACTCAAAGGCGGCATCAGAGCGCAGGAGGGGAGAGGAGGGGTTCTGGGAGACGGTCGGCTCGGCTGCAAAAGGAGGAGAAGGGACTCACGCGTTCGTACGTGTGCTCCCAGCGGTCGACGACGGTGTGATAGCCTTCCTTGGTGCGGGTAGCGATCAAGGCGTTGAAGAAGGCGAGGTGCTTGTCCACGTCGTTGGGGGCGGCGTTGGCATGTGCTTCGAGCGCGGCTATCTGGGCGGCGGTGTCGAGGGAAGGAGTAGACCTGGGCCAAGGAAAAAAGGATGCATTGCGATGAAGGCAGGGCAGCGGTAGGCGGGGCGGGTAGCGCGTCGGGAGCGGGGGAAGGGCGCGGACGAGGAGGATGATCCTGGGCGGGGTATGCCTGAGGGGGAGACGGAGACAGGCAGCGAGCAACATGCGGCGGGAGAGGCGCACTCCCGACAGAAAAAGTAGTGTGAATTATGTAATCAACCTCTCATGGATAAGCACGACGGTGAGCGCGTCCTCTGTCTCGTCCCCGCCCACGTTCACCTCATCGTACGCAGCCATTCACGCGCTCTCCCTCCTCGCCCAGTCCGCCACCGACGCCCTCGCCGCTCTCGCATCACCCGCACCCGTGCCCACGCCCACGCCCGCACCCGCACCCCTCCATCTCGTCCTCGCCGACATCGACGCCTTCTTTGCTCACATCGACGCCCTCTCTACCAAGCTATCCCTCGCCCTCAAGCCTACCGCACCCGCCTACTCCGCATCCATCCCACTCCTCCACGGCCTCGCCCAGCACACCCCTGCACTCGCCCACGCTGTCTGTCTCCTCCACAACGCAACCCACGGCGCCGCCCTCGTCAAGCATGTCAAAAACCAAGTCAGCAACATCATCGATTCCCTCCGCGCCCTTGCTCAGACGTTCCTCAATAATGCTGCCCGTGGTCCCCAGCTGCCCGACACTACCCCTGCCGGCGAAGAGTATCTTCTCCGCACGGGCACCCTACATGACCTCATCGCAAACTCACAGAGCCCTTCGGGCCTTCCCAAAGACAACCGTACCGCCGTCTACCTCTCTTGGAAGTCGGACAGAGAATCCCTCGAGGACAATCTCCACGAAATCACCCGCATGATCAAGGACGCGGAATCCGATTACACGCACGACGACCCTGCCGACGAGTTCGACGACGGCTGGGACGAGCTCGGGCTCGGGCCTACCACAAAAATGGACAAGGACGAGCTTTCTCGCGCAAAGAATGTACTGTACCTCACCCACACCCAGCACACCACCCTGACACCTCCCCAGGTTCACCAGCTCCTGCGGCTCACTACACTTCTCCACAAACGCATCTTTCTCGATCTCCTTGCATACCCCTCTTCTGCCCCCCCTTCCGCCTTCGATACCCTTCTCACACAATCTAATCTACTCCTTTCCGCATCCGACGACCTTGTGGCCGCCCTCTACGCCCCGCAAGAGCCAGACCAAGTTCGCGACCAAGTTCTTCAGCTTGCCCAAATTGCTACTTCTCTTCAAACCCAAATCCATGTCCTTCTGCCAGTCACCGAGGACCTGGCAAAGCAGCTGCATGCTCTCAACGTCGACGATCGCACCCCTGTGGCCACGTCATCTCCCCCGCCCAAAAAGAAGGCTGATAAAAAATGGTTTGATACGTGTGTCCATCAGATAATTGGCCTATGCACGAGCATCGACAAGTCGACCAATCAAATGAATAAACCCAACGTGTCATAACAATGCTCTACCCTCGGGTTGACGAGTGGATAGCCAACAGCTGTTATAGATTGTCAGTACATTACAAACGGGAGACAGACAGCAAACAGTACCAACATGTCAAGCTTCCCCTTCCTCTTTAGGCGTGGCTCGTCTGTTACGCCTATCCAGTTCCCATTCATCCCTGAATTTCGCGGCCAGGAAATTCGGGTGAAGTACTGTACTGTTCTCCGCACGCAGACGTTGTTCAAAATACGCAATCTTATCGGCCTGAGACTGCAGGTCAAACGTAAATTTCTGCAAATGAGATTTGTTAGAATCATTGAAAATTTGTTTCTCCGTCATCTTACCGCCTCCTCGGCACGCCTGGCTCTTGCCTCGTCTCTCATCCTGTCCAACTCTTTCCGTCGCTCTTCCGCATTTTTCAAACCAGACTTTGGCGTGTTTCCACCGGCCTGACAAGCGACATAAGCAACCCAAGACTTCACCAACAGCGGTGACTCACACCCTTGAAAAGTTCCGCATAGATCTTGGAGTCGGCCAGGTCAATGTCTCGCACTCCTGTTAATGCCTGTTTTCGTTGTTCGGACGCGGGTAGCGAAGGCTTTGTTAGCTCCTGAACGGGCGGGGGCGGTGGTTTTTGTGTCGTAGTGGCGGGTGTCGGAGCGCTCGTCGCGCTGCCTGCGGTCTTGGTTTTCTTGATTGGCGGTAGTTTGCGCTTCTTTGGGATGGCTTGACTGAGAGGATCTTTTGCGGGCTGTGATGCATCTGGTAGAAGATCCACCGTAGAGGAGGGCGCCAAGTCGTCATTGGAAAACAGATCTGACGGTTGGCTCTGGGCTGCAGCGCTGGACGCTCGGGAGGTTGTGGCAAGAGGGATAACGAGCTTGCGCTCGTCTTTCATCGAGATTTCTTTGTCCTTTTCCTTCTCCTTGGGACCTTTTGTCTTCGTACCTTTGGGCTGTCCCTGGTTTGCATTTCTTGCTTTGCCCTTGCTGGCACCTGCTTTTGTTTTCGCGATGCCGCGTCTAGGTGGAGTGTCAATCTCAGAGTCGTCATCAGAAGCTCTGGCGGGAGGTGGCACAGAGTCGCTGAGGTCGTCTTCCACCGACTCGCCCTCTAGGCTGTGACTTTCTGCATCTGAATAAACCACCTGGGACTTCTTGGTGCAGGAAGAGGCCGCTGTCGACTTCTTGTTCTTTTTGAAGGTTTCCGCCGGGAGGAAGCGACTGTCGTCGACGACACTTAGTGAATGCTGTACAGACCCGCGGAGAACATCGATGTCGGCATCTACATCCATGTCATTGTCGCCATCTGGAATGGTGGAACCAGTAGGCGATGCATTGGTATCGGCCGTGCGAGCGCGCTTTGTCCTCTGCGCGGTCGAGGTGACGGGGATGTCATCGTCGTCTGAGTGGATGAGGGAACGCTTAGAGAAGGATTTGCGCGTCTGGTCGTCGCTGTCAAAAGGCGAGGATGAGTCGTGGAAGGGAGGGAACGCTACCTGTAAGTGCGCCTCTCCTACAACGGTCTTGGACGACATGCTAGACAGAGGTCGACTTTGACTGCTTGAACCACAAATATACTCAAACAAACGCGCGCCCTCTCCCTCACCGTCACCGTCGTCGATGCGCTGCCCACTCGCGCTTCGGCCACGGCTCACGTTCAGATCGTATGCAAACATCGTCGCGTCGACGCGTCCTGCGACGGTGAGCGTGCTCGGACGAGAGTACCCCACGGACGAGATGACAAACGTGACCCCGACGATCTTAGCAAAGCTTCCTCTCAGGCTACATACCCAGCACGCGCATCCTCTCAGCACGCTCCGCGCCCTCATCGAGTCCCATTTCCCGTCCTACGCGCACATCTCCTCCTTCTCTCCACTTGTCACCCCCTACCAAAACTTTGACCTCCTCTCCTTCCCTACGGACCATCCTGGCCGCTCCGTCACGGATAGCTACTATGTGAACAAGGGCCACATGCTCCGTACACATACCTCTGCCCACGAAGTCGAGGTATTCGAGAAAGGCGAGACCCAATGGCTCCTCACTGCCGACGTCTACAGGCGTGACGAAATAGACGGCACCCACTATCCTGTCTTTCATCAAACGGAAGGCGCTCGGATCGTTTCTGCCGACTTCAATGGCATGAAAGAAATCGAAGACGACAATATAATGCTGCAAACCCACCTCCAGCGTTCCAACATCATCATCGAAGACGTGCCTCATCTCTCGCCTACCAATCCTTGCCAACCCGCTCATGACCCCAAACATACTGAACTCGTCGCGAAAAACCTGAAACTCTCCCTCAATAGTCTCATACTAACCCTCTTTGGCGACTATGTTGGTGCGACGCCACAGAACCCGCTCAGAGTAAGATGGATCGAAGCAACCTTTCCTTGGACCACGCCAAGCTTCGAGGTAGAGGTCTTCTTCCGTGGGAAATGGCTCGAGATTCTGGGATGTGGTGTCATTTATCAACCAACACTGGAGAACGCGAGCAAGTGCCTTCCCTGCCAACACCGTGCTAGCAATCTGATACGCCCTTAGACATTCGAAACAAACTTGGGTGGGCGTTTGGTCTCGGACTCGAACGCATAGCCATGATTCTCTACTCTATTCCTGATATCCGCTTATTCTGGTCCCAAGACCCCCGGTTCCTCACGCAATTCAAGCAAGGTGCAATCACGACGTTCCAACCATATTCGAAATACCCTGCCTGTTTCAAGGATGTCAGCTTCTGGCTACCAGAAAATATCGATCTCCACGACAATGATTTTTGCGATCTCGTCAGAGACGTAGCAGGTGATATTGTAGAAGATGTAAAGATGGTTAGGTTGTCCTGAATGTCTCTTCGTGATGATCTGACGCGCAGCAGACGGACAGCTTCATCCATCCAAAGACGTGTCGGAAGAGCACCTGTTACAGGATAAATTACCGTTCAATGGATAGGTGCGATATCAATCCTTGTTGAGATGCATGTCTCGATCTAGCTTAGATCATTGACGAATGAAGAGACGAATGCGTTGCACTCTCAAGTCATATCGAGTCTGCGGGATCGATTTGGAGTGGTGATTCGTTGAATTATCCGTGCTAGATTATGTCTATCGTAAAGATGTATATCTGCCGTTCAGCTCTGCCCCATGTCTAGAGTAGTAGCATACCCAGATGTCCACTAATCTGCATACTGGACGGATCAAGGGGATTGATCGAGTGACCAAGAAAAAGGTGTCATGACGCATCCTGCACGACACCTACTTGAGCAGCACGCAAAAGGCGGTCCTTGATCGTGTAACCAATTTTTTGGCACTCGATGACGGTCCCAGGTTCTTTCCCCGATATGGGTACTTGATAGAGGGCCTCGTGTCGGTTAGGATCAAACTTTTCTCCCATGGGATCGAATGATTTGACGTGGTATTTGAACAAGGTGGAGAGAAGCAGGCGGTGGGTCATTTCGACACCTTGATGCAACTCTAAAAGATACGCATGAGCGGACTTTGAAGGGGGAGCAGAGGTGGCATTGGGAGAGGAGGGTGTGCTCGAGGATGGGGGTTCGGGGTGGAGAGCAGCGGGGGGGACGGATTTGAGTGCGAGAGCAAGAACGTCGACTGTCTCAAGGAGGTCGCCTGCGAAACGGGTGATCGCGAAGTCGCGTTGCTGTTCCTTTTCACGAGCAGCGTTGCGTTGGAGGTTCAGAAAGTCGGCCTGGAGATACCGTAGTCGACTCTGGGGCAAGGTGAACGAGAGTGCGCGGAAGAGAGGAAGAAACTGACCGTGAGATCAAGGGCCTCTGCCTCTTTTTTCTTGAGGTCCTCAAGGGCCCGGGACTCTACGGAGACCTCTGTGTTTTCTGGCTCCGGTGTCGGCTCAGCAGCGTCCTCTGGTCGAGGTTTTTGTTCAGAGTAGCGACGAACTGGAAATTGTACAGAGACCGCAGAGCGGCGGGCGGCATTGGACGAGAGGGCAGCTGTGGACGCAGACAAGACCCGCCTTACAAGAGACCCGTTCATCGTCGTCGTCGCCGTCACCATCGCCGAGCTTGGACACTAAAATGTGGTTGGATAATATTCATATGTATATATATGTATTTTTCCATTGAGCTATCAGCACGTGACCGTGAATGTTATCTATCTGAGTATATGCGCGCGCGATAAATAAATCGAATTTGTCTATATAAGACCCTGAGTCTGGCTTGGTATGTACTGGGTGTTCTCTCTTCGGTTCGTCTGTCGTTCTTTCTTTCGTACCATCACCATGTCCGCCTCCCAAGCTCGCGTCATCGATGGCACCCTCATCGCAAAGTAGTTCCTTTTTTCTCTCCACCGCGTCTCTCTCACTTCTTTTCCAGGTCGATTCGTCAATCCGTCGCGGACAGGATAACCGCCTTTAGGCTGCGGTTTCCGCGCTTCCAGCCCCAGCTTGCCGTCGTCCAGGCTGGCGAGCGTCCTGACTCCACTGTCTATATCCGCATGAAGGCCAAAGCTTCCGAGGAAGTCGGCATCCACTTCCAACATATCACCCTTCCGGAAGCTGCCTCCGTCCAGGAGGTCGTCGCCGTTGTGAAACGACTCAACGATGACGATTCCATAAATGGGATTCTTGTTCAGCTCCCTCTTGGGCCCCACGTCGACTCCGATGGCGTCCGCACAGTCACTGAGTCAATTTCTCCTGAAAAGGATGTTGACGGGTAATATTCTTCTCTCCTCATCCACATCGGCCACATGCTCATTTCCTTATCAGATTCCACGCGTATAATATTGGACACCTCTCTTCTCGCGCGTCGTCCCCTCTGTTCACTCCTTGCACTCCTGCAGCTGTCATTCGTCTTCTCGAGTCAACCACCATTCCTATCTCTGGTGCCAATGCCGTCGTGGTTGGTCGAAGCGATATCGTTGGAAACCCCGTCGCCTCCCTCTTGAGAAACAAAAATGCGACAGTCACCCAGTGTCACAGCCGCACCAAGGACCTCCAACAACTCGTGGGTGCTTTCTTTCCCATCAATGGGTAATTTTCAATATAACTCCCTCTCAGATAAAGCAAGCCGATATTCTGGTCGTCGCTATTGGGCAAGCCGAGTTCGTCAAAGGCTCATGGGTCAAACCTGGTGCAGTTGTTATTGACGTCGGTATCAATTCTATCCCAGGTATCTCTAGTCCCATACCCACAGTTCTTGTCACTGATGATCTTTTTCAGATGCGACCAAGAAATCGGGTCAACGTCTCGTTGGCGATGTAGAGTATGCCGAAGCAGCCTTTCATGCTTCCCATATTACTCCCGTCCCAGGAGGTGTTGGTCCAATGACTGTTGCCCTGTTGATGGAAAATGTCTTGACATCTGCTATTCGCCACTTCGAACAGGCTCGTAGTCGCAAGGTCACACCTCTCCCTCTTGACATTAGGGCCAAGGTCCCCAGTGACATCGAGATCGCCATGGCACACACACCAAAGCCAATCACCCAACTCGCACGTGAGATCGGTTTACTTCCTGATGAGTTGGAGAGTTACGGAAGATACAAGGCCAAGGTTGAGCTTAGCGTCCTAGATCGCTTGGCACACCGCAAAGACGGCAAGTACATCGTCATATCTGGGTGAGTGTCATTCCAAAAGCACTGTACCAGGGATTGATGATAAATCAGCATTACTCCTACACCACTTGGCGAGGGCAAGTCAACCACAACCATCGGTCTTGCGCAGGCATTGGGTGCACACTTGGGTCGTCCCGCCTTTGCTTGCGTCCGTCAACCTAGTCAAGGACCTACTTTCGGCATCAAGGGTGGTGCTGCCGGCGGGGGTTATAGTCAGGTTATTCCTATGGATGAAGTGAGATGAATAAGGCATTGACTAATGGTGGGCTGCTGACATGCCTTGTAGTTCAACTTGCATTTGACTGGTGATATCCATGCCGTGACTGCGGCTAACAATCTGCTCGGTTTGTATTGTTTGTTTCCAGTGACAAAGATTTCCTGACAGCCACTCAGCTGCTGCTCTCGACGCACGTATGTTCCATGAGGCCACTCAATCTGACAAGGCTCTTTACAGTCGGCTCGTACCCACCAAGAAAGGAAAGCGCGAGTTTGCTCCCCTCATGTTCAAACGCTTGCAGAAGCTTGGTATAAACAAGACCGATCCTAACGAGCTTACCCCCGAAGAAATCAACCGTTTTGCCCGCCTTGATGTTGACCCCGAGACGATAACTTGGAATCGGGTTCTCGATACCAACGATCGTTTCCTACGTAAAGTTACTCTTGGTCGTAATGCCACTGAGCAAGGTCATGAGCGGGAAGCAGGCTTCGACATTGCTGTTGCAAGTGAATGTATGGCAGTGTTGGCGCTAACGACAGACCTTAGAGATATGCGGGAGAGGCTCGGCGCAATGGTCGTTGCAACAAGCAAACGAGGCGATGCTGTTACAGCCGATGACATTGGTGTCGGAGGTGCCCTCGCAGTGTTGATGAAGGACACTGTCAAGCCTAACCTGATGCAAACACTCGAAGGCACTCCTGTCTTCGTGCACGCTGGTCCATTTGCCAACATCGCACATGGCAATTCCTCTATCCTCGCTGATCGCGTTGCGCTGAAACTCGCGGGAGTGGAACAGGGTGATTCCTCTGATCGTGTCGGTTACGTCCTTACCGAGGGTGGCTTTGGGGCCGACATGGGTATGGAGAAGTTCTGCAACATCAAGTGCCGTGTTTCCGGCCTCAAGCCCGATGCCACTGTAATTGTGGCGACGACTCGAGCACTGAAAATGCATGGTGGCGGCCCTGAGGTGACTCCTGGAAAGCCACTTGCTGATACGTACACCAAGGAAGATCTTGTCACCCTCCGGGGAGGATGCCAGAACCTTGCCCGGCATATTGAAAATGCGCGCAAATTTAGTCTCAAGGTTATTATTGCTATCAATCGCTTCTCGTACGCATTCACCTATCTCTCGATCTCTCACGAATAACGGTTTTATGTAGTTCTGACACCGATGCCGAGCTTGAGCTTATCCGTCAGGAAGCACTTGCTGCTGGTGCCGATGCGGCAGTAGTCAGTAGCCACTGGGCCGAGGGTGGCGCTGGTGCTCGTGCTCTTGCTGAGGCAGTTGTCACGGCTTGCGAGGGAGAGTCCTCCTTCAGGTTCCTTTACGATCTCGACCTACCCATTGATAGGAAGATTGATATCATTTGCAAAGAGATCTATCGTGCGGATGGCACCGAACTGAGCGAGTTGGCTCGCAAGCAGTTAGAAACGTATACCCGCCAAGGCTATGGTCACCTTCCAAGTGCGTGGCTTTTTCATCCTACCTCACCTGATTTGTGTCTCATAAGAACGTCTTTAGTTTGCATGGCCAAGACGCAATACTCGTTCTCGCACAACCCAGCACTGAAAAATGCACCAACTGGTTTCACCGTCCCCATCCGTGAAGTCCGCTTATCTGCAGGCGCTGGCTTCCTTTACCCCATCCTTGGAGACATGCAGACAATGCCAGGCCTGGCCACACGCCCGGGTGAGCAATAAAACCCAAGGCACTCTTACACTTTATCTCATGAGAGCTTTCTCGCCCCTAGGATTCTGGGAAGTCGGTCTTGATCCAGAGACTGGACGGGTTGTCGGCCTTTTCTAGACGTCGACCTTTGTAAGCGTTTTCAACGGACGCGAAAGGCGAGGCTCCTAGAACATGAGCCTGAGACGTCCCATTCGTCATTGGAATGGAAGTACCGTCTCAACACGGTATGGTGCGCGCTTCAACATGTGCATAATCACCGCTCCGAAGGTGATGTAGGTTAGTGGTGAATTACAAGGGAGGCAAAGGTAGTCATGCGACGCTGTTGCATGCATCTCATATATACCACGCGTGTCCATACGATTGTCATTGAAACGACTGTGTCTATCCAATGATCTGCAGCTGCTTGCCTCCAGGCAACCTGGCAGCAGGAACATTCTCCTGAGCATGAGTTATCCCTAATACTGGCGGTGACAGGGAGCCTGTGGCCAACGATCCGCTCTGTTGGTCATAGACGATCACGTCGTAAGATGCGTCCACCTCTCTGTAGTAGGTATTGCCCTGGGCATCACTATAAGCGAAAGTGTTGTTGCTTGTTCCATTCCCCGTGTTGCCCGTGGTCGCTATCGTGAAGTAGCCAGCTACTCGTTCTGTTAGATATTCATCTAATTCGGAAGCAGTGATGAGCATACCTGTCTGCTGGCGTTCAGCAATCGTCGAGCCTAGAATGAATGGAGCAGGGGAAACTTGTCGATTGTAGGAATGATCGAATGTGGTGTAGACTACCGCATTGTCGTTAGAATATATGCCCAAACAGCCAGAAAAGGTGACACCATACATGATTGGGAGCTGTTTGTGATGTTTAGATAGGATATGTTGATGTATAGCGGATATTCAAAGTCGTCGACCACAAAGGAAGCCCCATTATGAAGGGATAGGATAGATCCCGAAGAGACTTGTGCGACGTTCTGGACGAAACGCAGGTTCAATGGCCTGCGAAAGAAAACTCATCTCCAGCCACTTACTTGGATATAAGTGTTATTGAGGTAGTACTGCGTATTGGTAAAGTTGAGGGCCTGTTGGAACACTACATAATTTGTGTGCCCGCTTCCGCTGACCACGACCGCTTCGATAGATAGCGTGCGTTGAGCGCTGACCGTGATGTTGACATCCACTCCACCAATGCTAGCTGAAGTTTCCGTCACTGCATACGGCTGAACATCGTACCGTGTAATCTGGCCGGTCGTCGGTTGCCCAGAAGGATCTGTGACGACCTGGAGCAACCCCGAAACGTACCAGTTCTGGTTTAACGTGTGATTTACCTCTGCAGAGGCCACGTCCACAGTGACATTGTGAGCAAGGCCATCAGCAAAGACGGGGGCAAACGGTGTCAAGTCAAGGAAGTAGGTCGGCAGGTCGAGAGCGCCGTACGAAGTAATGGGCCTGAGAAACTGGGTAAAGGAGCGAATAGCAATTCCTACGCGCAAAATCGCACCTCCAGACGGAAGGATTAATCCCCCCAGTGAAGATGACCGGGTAAGGGAATGCGACGCCTGCGACCTGACCATCGACTAATAAGCGCACCTCGCGGAATGGTCCACCCCCGTATGTTGTATCAGCGGGAAGGTCACCGAGATACTCGTCCGGGACGTTGTAGTACTGTGTGTTTAATAACCCGTCACCGGAGTCACGCGGCAGGAGAAAGGTAGCTTACCCAGAACTCTTCAGCGCTGTTACCCGACGCGTAGAGTTCGGCGTAAATTTCGACTGTATTTCGAGGAAGCGTAACATTCAACTGAAAAGAAGGTTAATATCATAACACTCTAAATGGACGATCTAGCTTACGGAGAACGCGGTCGGGACAGAAGCTTCGTCGGCTGTGTAGTTTGACATGGTGGAGATGGGGACAATGAGGTTTGATTGTCCTGCCGTGGGATGCTCCTGTGAAGCTACATAGAATGTGGCATAGAGTGTCGCTGTTGGGAGATGAATGTAAGATAAAAACTGATAATTGGAGAGCATCGGCATACACACTAGCATACTGCCCATTCCACCGAGTATCCAAGATATTATCCAATTCCAATATGAAAGTCCCTGATTTGGCAAAGAGTGGGACATAGCGAGTGACGTCCTTGATGTATGTCCAGATGATCCCGTCATACGTGGGTTCTGGGGTCGAAGTACGCCAAACTGGACCCACGTTTAATCACGTCCAAACAAGGGATTGGATACCCATACATACTTTCAGTGTTCTGGAAAGTGAAAACCCCAAGACGGTCATACTGTGTTCCGTTGGACGTCACGGTAAAGTTCAAGGTCACCGCCGTCCATGAGCCAGGCTCACCACAGTTGGTAGGTGGACTGGTCTACTGTTAGTAAATAGTACCAGACAAAAGCCCCGGTAGCTCACGAATATTGCACGATCTCGGGGCTAACGGGGTGGGCAGGATGATGATTTAGCATGAGCCTTTCAACGACCCACGGTGCCTTTACTTACTGTCCATAAGAGTTTCCAAACGTACGCCTGTGTTGACGTTTCGTTACATCAACCATGTACACCCGTTCTCTACTGTCGACTGACTCACTCGAGAATCAACATCGTGCACGTCTGGGTACTGCTGGGTACAGGTGGAGGTTCGGCAACTTGGAAGTCGACCAACACCTGAGGGGTCGTGTAGGTAGCTGATGCCACGCCCAACAGCAGGGTAAACGCCTTGAACACGGACTTCATCGCAGGAACACTGTTGGGATGAGAGACGGACTGCTGGGGGATGGGTAGGTCGTATTTGTGCTGTGAGGAAACACGAGAAGTTGGGTGAGTTTGTCGTACATATTTTTATTTATTTGCAAGGGGAAGCATGTGGATAGTCATCCTGTTGATAGTAACAGAGCGCGTGCTCGTCGAGTGGAACGGTGGAGAGGGCTGCATGTCAATGCGACATGTGAGCAAGCTGATAAATAGCAATTCGTCGAGGTATAGCCACGACTTGACAAAACGCGATGAAAATGGATACTATCAAACTAAGTCATCCTCGCTGACGAGGACAAGGGCACGTCAGAACTCGTGTTTGAATTCGTCCTCCCGAGATGTCATTGCATGCCCGTTCTCATCTCCCACTAGATGATTCCTTTCCTCACCTCCCTTGTGGGCTCTCCTTGCTGCTTCTTCCGGAACCTCCAGCTCCGTAGTAGTTTCGGTGCGATGTGAATATGCTGAATTGACGTCTGCTGCGTCTCCCACCGTCGATCGATTCTTAGACTTCTTCTTCCTCTTCTTCTGTCCTGATGCGTTATATGCATCTTCTGTCCTCGCCCACCTGTCTTTCTTCTTCTTCTTCCTGCTGGCGGCTTCCCCAGCACCGGGGAGGGAATCATCATCATTAGCCTGATAGCGCCAGCGCCCACCCGATTCCGATGTCCGCAAGCTGCCCTCACGTTCCGCACTGTAGTATGCTTCGTCATCAGGTCGCCACAGCCCTTGACGATTTCCCGGAGAGTCGTCGGCAGGACCATCAGTCGGTGTTTGAAGAGGACCCACTTGACCGTCCTCCAAGGATTGTTGATCGTAGCCCGAGTCGGGATTCCGATCGTTGTATTTGCCTGCCCACTGCGAACGCTGCTCACGTCGCTTGAGGGCGCTGTTGTCGACGAGACCATAACGCAAGGCCCACTTTGGAGTCCTCTGATGTGTCTTGTTGCTCCGAACGTTCTGTTGGAGGAGACAACGTGAGAGATCGATGACACGGGGCTGATCATTTCTGCCGCACCTGTATGTAGAAGTTGTGTACGTGTCCTACGAAGACGCGATGAGGGTGCGACAGGGCATGGACATGGGCGAACCCTCACCAGGAATATAGCCACAGATCGTCAAGAGCAAGTTGAGCCAAAAGTCCTTTCCGATGCCGAATCTGGCTGCGACAGCTGGAAAGCGCACGGTCTGCTGGGTCGATTTACATGCAGCACGAGAACAGTACGCACCCAAGGGGGGGAACAGCGTACCCATGATAAACAGAAATACGGCAAACCAGTGGTGGCGCCGTGATTTAGGTAGTCTTGGAGGCATCGCTGGTGGTGGAACACAGACAAGCGTCGAGTCTGGCGTCGTCTCCGGCACCGCAGCTGTTTCCTTATTTGGAATATACCAGGTACACCCTCCGCTTTCCTAATTGGGTTATAAATCACATGACTCATTAAATGAGGTAAACGACGTCGTCCCCCACCTTTGAACCTCCACTCGGTCGCGCTCATCGTTCCACACGGCGTGCACACATTTTGGTGAGTACAACTTCACAGTCACATATAAGCATCCGTAGCAGCTCATGTGGATATTCCATGTCTTTTCTTTTCGTAATTCTTTCTGACCACGCTTCAATCACCCCAGATCACCGGAATGGAACATGACGAGCACGAACCCGTCCTTGACCTCTCAGACGTCGTTCATGACAACCCTCTTGGCTCAGACGATGAACTCATCCACGACGAAGACGCTATCGACGTGTCCGATGCCCCACGTGTCCCTCCTTTCGCAGACGCCCCACATCACTGTCATTCCCCCCCTTCCGATCTTCCCCTCTCGCTCGGGCCACCCTCCGTCTCGGAAAACTTCACCGTTGAAATGCTGGAACGTGAGATTGCGACACTTTTGCATCAGAATGCCTCTGCTGCCTCTGCCGCCTTGCTTAGTGCTGCCGCCCAACAACGACAAGAACAAACTCTCGTGGGGCCTGACAGCCGAGAGCAATGTAACGGCAATGCCAGAGGATACAGTCACGATAGCAACCACAATGCTGACGAGTCGGGGATGTCAGAACTCGGCCTCAATCTAAGTGGAATTGCAGCAATGTTGCAGGCCGCGCACGCACACGCAGCTTCTAATGGGCGCCACATGGAATCCTCGAAAGGAAACGGAACTAGCGTGGACAGAGGGCAGCCCACGACGCGTACCACACCTGCATTTCGTTCTCTTACCGCAGGCGACATCGATAGTTATGCTGCGGATGGCACCCAGGGGGGGAGCAACGAAGATCTGGATCTGTCTTATCTCGAGGGAACCCCAGCAGACCACGCGGAGAACGAGACTGACAGAGACCGGGACAGTGACAGGCATTCACCTGGTCATTGTTCCCGCACGGAAGGTTCTCTGTCAGATCCTCATTCCGGTGTTCCAGGAGAATTCAACGACATCAGCGACATCCTAAATCACCTCTCCTCTCATTTTGAAGCTGAAGCAGGCTCGGAACGTCGACACCTCCCCTCGTCTACCGAAGCAACCTCGCCAGTTTCTCGATCACACAGTGGCAACACTCCTCCCCGCTCACCCGGGGGTCGTATCAAGTCTTTATCCAGTCCGGCTCGTCAAGTCGCTCAACCTGTTGCATCGACATCAACATCGCCACGCAAGATTGTTCCAGAATCCAAGAAATTGAAGAGAAAGGACAAGGACTTGAGCCTGAGCAGCGAGAAAGACAAGGATAAGGACAAGGACAGAGTACCCAGCGTACATACCTGTCAGGATCCACAGTGTCGCAAGTCCTTCACTCGACGAAGTGATCTCGCCCGACACATGCGAATACACACAGGAGAAAGACCATTTGTCTGCGGACATGCAGGATGCGGAAAGACATTTATTCAAGTTTGTCTTTTTTGTTCATAGTTGCTGCACCTTCTCCAATGTCGTGTTTAGAGATCCGCTCTTCACGTACATCAACGAGTACACACTGGCGAGAAACCACACTCGTGCGAATATCCGGGCTGTGGAAAGACATTTGGCGATTCTAGTAGTCTTGCAAGGCATCGCCGCACGCATACAGGGAAGCGTCCGTACAAGTGCGAGGATCCAGAATGTGAAAAGACGTTTACCCGCCGAACGACGCTCACGCAGCACATGCGAACACACGATCCGACATGGGAGCCAGATCCTACCATGTAAGTCATTAGATTAAACTCCCCCTTTTTTTTTACTGCATGGTCATCGTGCTCACTCACGGATCTAGAAAGTACAGCTTCAAAGCCAAGAAACAGAAAGTATCTGACGAAACGGCTGATCTCGGGCTGGAGGAGTCTGTGCGAACGATCTCGGCCCTGTTCTCGCAGGCAGCCAGCGGCAATCACATCGTGCCCCGATCAGCGGGATACAGTGGACCAGATGAGGTTCTCGAGAGTCGTGTTGCAAGCATCAGCGCAGAGATTGCGGCTGCCATAGCGCAGGCATCTTCGCAAGCTCTGGACGGAGATGAAGATGCTGAGGAGGATGGGTTTGAAGAAGAAGATGGGGACGGGTGGGGGACTGGTTCCGGAAACGAGATGGGTATAGGTGAGAGCATTGTGCCGAACACGAGCGGGATCAGGGGAGATGGAGGGAGTGAGAATGGTTGCACTGGGGACGATGGTGTTGGTGGGAAGGGTGTTGGGTGCGTGGAAGAAGACGACGAGGACAGCGATACGTTTCCTATCCCGCTACGGACACGCAAGGCCAAGGACGCAGGATCGGTCGTAGGTACGAAGAGGAAGAGATGAGCGACGGCGTGTCTGTTTTTCTTCCTTCTTTTCCTTCTTATTTCCTAGTGGTAGTTGCCAGTACGCTCGCTAATGTACCGTTGAGTCTACTAATCAGTAGTCGGAGCCACGATCTGTTCCGGACCGTGGGACGTGAGAGACCCCCGTCTCCGACCGGGGTGTCCAGTGTGTCCGAGCCCCGTTTTCATCCGCCCAGTTCGAGCCCACATATAAGCTGCATCGTTGGCCTGCTGCATAGACAACCACGCGCAATGACCAGCACTACCGAGGAGATGCCCAGCACAGACCTCATCACGCTGACCCGGTACGGACAGCCATGCCCATCCGGTAGATAGACTCGTCTCATGTTCCTCGAGGCACGTCTTGCAGGACCAGCAGCGTCTAGGTCGCGCTGCAACCGGTGATCTCACATTGCTCCTCACCGCTATCCAAGTGACGTCCAAATTCATCGCTACCAACGTCCGCAGAGCACGCCTCATCAACCTGTATGTACCCTACCCCCTAGGGTCATCGTGTTCTCATCGTGTCTATTCCCAGCGTCGGACTTGCAGGAGAAACAAACGTCCAGGGGGAGGAGCAGAAGAAACTGGACGTCTTATCCAATGACATCATGGTCAATGCCCTCCGGGCGTCTGGCAAAACGGCCGTTCTTGTTTCCGAAGAGCTCGACGATGCGATCATCATCGAGGAGCGCTACAAAGGGAAGTACTGTGTCGTTTTCGACCCCTTGGACGGCAGCAGCAACATCGACGCCGGTGTGAACATTGGAACCATCTTTGGCATTTACGCGCTGGTAGGTGACCTCCCTGGGCTTCCATGCTGAACGGATGAGCCAAATGGACTATAGCGACCAGATTCGCCGGGCACGATCAAAGATGTACTCAGGCCTGGCAGCGAGATGGTTGCTGCCGGTTACACCATGTAGGCAGCCCCTGTGATACCTACAGCGGATTACTGAAGACACAAAAGGTATGGTTCCTCCGCTAATCTTGTCCTGTCAACGGGGTCGGGCGTCAACGGATACACCCTGGATGCGGCGTTGGGTGAATTTATCCTGACCCATCCCGACGTGCGTCTTCGCCTTTCACATCGCATTTACAGCCGACTTGACCATGAGACACAGATAAAAATACCGCCGCGTGGCAAGATATACTCGTTCAACGAAGGCAACTCCATGTATTTCCATCCCCCAGTGAATGCCTATCTTAACTCGATCAAGTATCCCAAAGCCGGATCTCCTCCGTACTCCGCTCGGTATATCGGATCCATGGTTGCAGACGTGCATCGAACGCTGCTTTACGGCGGTATCTTTGGCTATCCGGACGACAAGAAGAGCAAATCTGGCAAGCTTCGCATGCTGTATGAGGCATTCCCGATGGCATTCCTGACGGAACAGGTGAGTTACGAGAGCTGTGGTGGCCTGTGTCCCGTCTTAATGAACGTGTGATCAGGCGGGAGGCCTTGCCACCACTGGGACGAAGCGCATTCTCGATCTTGTTCCCAAGAGCATCCACGAGCGATGCGCGGTGTTCCTCGGCAGTCGAGATGATGTTCGGGATCTCATGAAGTTCTACGAGACCGACGCCAAATCGCAAATTTAGCTTGTTCGAGAACGTGTGGACGAACAATTAAATTCTCATGTAAAATAAGGTTTCGGGAAAATAGTAGAAAGTTACTCAATGTCGTGGGTAGGTCCAGGACGTCTGCGCTGGAACTTGGCTACGAGCAGCAGGGAGTCAACGGGTGTGTCAAGGGTGGGAGTGTTCCCACCGTATCACGTCAACAGGAAGTAGAAGCATGTGCTGGTATCACTCAACCAGCTGCTGTCGAACACGAAACAGAGATAAGCTAATTATATAGCGTCAATAATACAAGCAGCGAAAAAACCACCCAAGACCTCTCCCAAAGAATCCACGCGGTTGACCGACGAATCGCATACTAAGACATGACTTGCAACAAGAAATAGCTGAAACCAGGTAATCAATACCATGGAACATTTGAGAGCGATCGTGGCAAGAAAACGCACTCACGGCCTCTTATGGAATGGGGAAAGAAGACGAATGCAAGAAAAAATGATTTATTTATTTTGCAGGTGTTTGCTGGTGCTGAGCAGCACCAGCGCCAGTGACGCCGACGACAAGACCCTTTAACCAACCGTTCTCACGACGGAGACCCTCGCAGTCGCGTTCGAGTTCTATAACACGGTCCTCGAGTTCCTTGGCACGGCGCTCGAGGGCAGCCTCGCGTTCCTTCTTCTTGAGACGGAAGCGAGCGCTGGCAGCGGTATTCCGACGGCGCTTATCTTCAGCCGCGGATACAGCGGGGGTATTAGACTCGGGCAGGATCGCTTCCTCGGAAGGCTGAGCCGTGGAAGTGGATGAACGAGGGTCGGCATTACTTTTGTTGTCGGTGGGAGGCGACGATTTTTGTGTGTGAGAACGCTTTGATACGGGTAGATGGGACGGAAGTGTGGCCGGTGGGGAGGAGACAGCCGTGGTGGATGGAGGGGAGGGAACGGAAAGTGAGCCGACATGGGCGGCATGGAGAGCAAGCAGCTGGGCAAGGGAGGGGGCAGAATGTAGCTGTGGGGGGGTATTCCGCTGAATAGGCGCAGGTGGTACAGCGGGGATCAAGAGGGGGTCGATGCCAAAGCTAGCAAGGAGAGCATGGACGTCGAACGGGGAAGGGGAAGCAAAGACGGCATTTTCGTGGCTATCCTGATTGGGGAGGCCAAGGGGCGAGGGTGTGTCGTCATCGTCGTCGGGGGGTCTGCGTTTTTGCTGGTCTGAGGAGGCCAGAGGCTCGTCGGACTCGAACGCGAGGTTTGTCCAGAGGTCGAGGTGGGCAGAGAAGTCGGGGAAAGGGG
>JBBPKD010000011.1:0-70021 GCA_038089075.1 Singerocomus inundabilis
CCTCCTGGGATAAAGTTGGATGTTTAATTATAAGACGGTTGGCGGCGGTGGCGGCGGCGACAGAGGGCAACCGTGGAGCTTCGAGGTGAGAAGGCGGGAAGGCGCAGAATGAGCGAGACAAGGTTTGGAAAGCCAGGACAAAAGAAAAAAAAAAAGAGGCAAGGCGACCGTATCCCCCAAGGTCCCCCCTGTCTCCCGGGCCCGTAACGGAAAAGGAGACCATGATCCATTCCGACGGTACCGCCGGCGTCTCTGCGCTAGCCCCTGAGCCTCCGTCGAGGAGGACGACGTCGGTCGTGACGATCATTGCTGGGAAGCTATTTGATCCGTATACGCTCACGCTCCTGGAGAACTGGGTGATCCGGGTGAGCAAGGTGATGGGACGCGTGCTTGACGTGTCACCCTGTACATCGGCGTGTCCCGGAACGGGTGCGGGTGCGGGTGCACGCGTCGACGACGAAGAGGTGATCGATCTGAGCGAGCTGACCATCCTACCTAGTTTCGTGGATGCCCCCCCCCTCCCACTCCACGCGAGCACGCCTGCTCTTGTGCTGATCGTCCCGAGACAGTCTTTCTTCGTCCATACGCAGAGACACCCTGGGAGGACCAGAGCCCCTTGTCGAACGCACAATCCGCGCCACAGTGCACGCACACAGGGCCCTCTTGGCGGGGTTCACCACCGTGTGGTGCGTTGTCGCCCTTGGTTGCGTCTTCGCCCCCATACAATATAGATCACGTACGCGTTCGCCACCCCCTCTGGGCTCGCTTATCCATCGACGTCTGTTGGCCCTGTCTTCTTCTTCTCATTTGGGACTGGTTCCCTCTCCTTCCCTTCTTGCGTGCTCACACGATATGCAGTGACCTAGGGATAGAGGGTGCAGCCGACGCCGACATTGCCCTGCGCAAGTGTCTCTCCAGCACGCGTACCCGACCGACCCCGCTCGTCCCCGGAGCAAGGTATTTCTGTGCATCGCGAGAGATCTTGCCCAACGGGAGCTACGGCACGGTGCCATCAACCATCTCGTCCCCCTGACCACCCTCCATCCATATCCGTGCGCTGCTTCTCGATTTATTTTATTTTTCCCCGCGTGCGTGGGTCGTATGCGTCCTTCTTGTCCGCCCTATGTCCCCCCCCTTCTTATCATCGCAAAGTCCGCTGATGGGCTGTGTCCAAGTCTGCGTGTGGATATGGATACGGATGTGGATAGAGCCACGATAGCGTGCGTGATGCTGATCGATCAAACAGCACAGGACTCAAAAGTGCTGTCCATGTCGATAGAGAAGGTATCGACGGGGTCACTGGCGTCCAAGTAGCAGACGGACGTGACGGTTGTATCCGGCGTAGGTGCGGATTGGATCAAGGTGCGTGTTCTGTATGCGCGTGTATGTGCTTGTATATGCAGGTTCGCTGACGAGCGGGGTCCCTTCTCTCCTCTATCCCTGTAGGGGCACCTACGCGGTCTAATTCATCGGCTTCGTTCATTTGTGTTCACGGAGGTTTGTGTTTCATTTTGATACACGTTCCCCCCCTCCCTCTCCAATGCACACAAATAAAAAACGGTGGTCTAGATCATGGGTCGTGGGGTGTGTCACCATTGGATAGATATATGCGGGTCAGTGGGTCGGATTGAATAGCGACCTCTTCTTTTCTCTTCTTCTTCTTCTTCGCGACGTCCTCGTTGCCGACGAATGGAGTCTAGGCTATCTTCATTTCCGCTCGCATTTGTTTTTTTTTTCTTCTGCCGAGCTTCTCTTGGAACTGATCACGTCCTCGCTTGCATGTAGATTACCGCGTTCGATCAAGGATGGGAGGAGTCTCCGCGGAGACGGGACGGGCGTCGATGGCCACATTTAATGAAGAGGAGCTGAGGGCGTTGGTGGAGACCGCACCCATGTATGGCATCAAAGTGACAGCACACGCCATGAACGGGGAAACGATTGTGAAACTGCTGGCGTTGGGTGTGGATTCGATCGAACATGGCTACGATGTCCTCATGCTGGGGTTGTCTATGGACGCGGATACGGGTGCGAGCATGCTTATCGATACCGATGTCGATGCTGATGCCGACGTCGATGTTGATGCTGACCTGGGGGCGCATGCGTCAAGTGCTACGTGCACTCACGAGGACCAAGACTAAATGAGTGCCCACACTCGGGGTGCACTATACACTCTCTAAAGTGTCTGGAGATACGGGAGCGTGGGCGCATGCCGCTGAGGTGTTCAAGGCCGCGCTTGAGGAGGGTATGGAGAACATTACGTGTAGCGGGGATACGAGCGTGTTCACGCACGGTACGAACGCACTCGAGATGATGCTGATGGTCCGATTGGATGCTGACTGACGGAGGGCGGTGAGGTGGGCCACCCTGGAGGGATGGGAGTGTGTGCGGCTGATAGGATGGGAACGGCAAAAGGGAAGGGGAAGATTGGCACAGGCAGAAGCAGGGCTGGAGGTGGAGGACGGCAATGAGGTCCACGAGGTCCCCTTTGGAGCCATTCAGCTTGGGTTTTCTGCGGATATGATCGCGACGTGAGGGGATGTTGTGAGTGATTTTGAGCGCGCGGTGTCCGCGGAGCGTATTGTGTTTGTGATGAAGGCAGGGCGGGTATACAAGCGGGATGGAACGGTGGTCGAAGTCGAGTAAGATGATCTGAGTGGAGCCTCTATCAGATAAGTGTATGTTTACTGTACGGTACTCACTGTATGAATGATGGGGGGGGGCGCGTGGTTGATGGAGACGATATTAGTTTGCGTTTGGCGCGCCACATCTCATGTCGGACTAGAAATGGGTAAAAGGTATGGCATATCCATACTGTTCTTGTCAGGACCCTGTTTATTTTATTTTTTTCTTGGGAGAATGAGTTTACGTTTCGGTCTTGCACCACATGTTCTTGACAGCGAGTAGGGGTGGAGAGAATGTCATCCATGACTACACTTTTACGTTCCCGCAGCACTCTTTCCACCACTGACTACGCGTTCCGCCACAGGTTGGTCATATGGTGACCCATGAACACGTTTCTCCCTCATCGCGCCGAGTTGAACGACGACACTTGCCTAATATGGTCATGCGAACATGCGCGGAAAAATATTAGTCATCGACCATACAGCTTTGTTTGTGTGTGTGTATTTCCCGACTCTCAACCAAGGTGATTTTTTTTTCGTATCCTTGCAAGTATTTCCTTCCGTGTCCTGATCTTGAATGCTCCTCTTTTACTTGGTCGCACCCGCGTACGAAGACTGCCTTGACTCTTTTTGCGCTGCGTTTCGCGTTCACAAACTCACATGACGACCATCCCACCAACAAGTCAGGGCCCCTCGTTCTAGGATGCGAATTCCCCTACACGACGGGCTCGTTACGTTGGTGGAACATCAATCTGGGCCGTGTCTTGACTCTGCTGCGTGGTTGGTCGTTCTGATCAGCCATGCAGCATATCATGGGTTAGGCACGTGTTGATTACGAGTCTCTAATGGAGTAGAGGTCGGTGGAGTGTCTGCCGAGCTTGTAGTTGTGGGACAGACATTTTTGTGTCTTTTTTTGTGTTTGGAATACTGAATGGATTATATCATGATATATATATTTCGTTGATGAACCAAAGACGACAAAGTGGGTTTCAACTCGTCGACAACGTCCTTGTTGGGAACTCGCGCAGTTCAGAACTTGATAGTGCAACGCGAAGGGAGAGAATGTTGTTGCCCAGAGTTCAGCGGGCAATTGAGCTCGTTGTCAAGCCAAAGCCGGCGAGTAAACTTCTCTCCCTCCTCCCACCCCCAATTTTCCATCAATGGGGAACTCACGCCATTTCCGTAAAAAGTGACTAACCCCCATTCATGTTTTTCTTTTTTGTTCTAGTCGTTCGAAGTACCGATGTCACCGCCAGACCCTTTCTACAAATTTCCCCATGAACACAGTACGTTTGCCCAAACCCTGTTTTTTTTTTGTTGTGCGCCCTTTTCTGCTACTTGAGGATTGATGGGTTCTTTAGGTTTCTATGCGGCGCTCGCCGGTACACCGGGGCACACTCCCTGGGCTGGTATAACCGAGCATGGTAAGACTCAGATGCAGTGGCACAGGACATCCAAGGTCTACCAGCCTCTCTTCCCCTCTTCTTGCACGCGACTGATTGGCATTCTGGTATCATGCAGTGTGTAGTGTTCGATGACAGTCCCTCCTCAGCCTTTCGCCGTTCAATTGTGACCGCCACACCAACCCCAGTCCGATCCCATCGCCATCTCCAAGTGCCGTCCCCCACCCCAGTATGGGAATCCAATGTGAGCCACTTTCCAGGACCCTGACCGTATCAAGTGACTCAGCGCTGATGTATTCCGCTTCTCCTTTCTCGGTGATTTCCGTTGATGCTTTACATACACCACAGCGACCGGCGAAAAAGCTGGGCGCCTCCTTCGCATCCCATTGCGGTGATCAGCTCGGGCGTGTCATAGAAGAGTTATGTTTTACTTGTCTCGTTTCGTATCATATTCGACATAATCGCGCTCAACTGTTGCCCTCCAGGTTCCAGAGTGTGTGAGGGACTCACATAGCCGTTTGGAAGACGCTGGTCGTCACCCACGCACTCGGATGTCGGCGAGTGTCTTTCTGCGCTCTTCTTCCTACCATCAAGTCTGCACCCTGACAAGAACGTTATTGCACAGGCCAATCATGATGCCCTTTGCGGTACTACACCTCATTGTTCCGACGTATCCATCGATTCTCCGCAGTCTGATGCCACTATCTATTTTGACGCTTTGGACACCCTCAGTCTATCTCACAAATATTCAATGTCGGATGTTGCCGCCGAGGTAATCCTTTCTTACCCTGAGTCCTCGTCACCCCACGTGCTTTCATTTATCCTGTGTCCATTATCAACAACAGGTCGCTGTGAATGGTCCGTCGGAACACATGTTAATATCCTTTTTTGTTTGCTATTCATTTTTCGTGTTTGGTGACCCTGCCACCTGACCATATTCTTAATACAGTACATCAATGCATCCAAGACAGGCACAGGGCGAATATGGCCAGGACCGTGCAAGTGCAAGCTCAAGGTTTAATCTGCCATCCTTTCGGGTCGACGGCCCATCCCTAGACGAGAGCGATAGCCAGTGTGGTCACGCTACAACACTCTCAAGATCCCCTTCTCCCGTACGTTTCTTGTTCAGCCAGCGCGGTTTCGACCCCGACATCGACGGAAATCTGTCCTTGCTGCGTCATACCCCGCTGGCCGGTAGAAGGCGTCGAGATCGAAAGGTGCCACCTGAGGAGCAGAGGCGTAAGAGGGCCTTAAACGGAATTGACACGGGACATTCGGAACCACGCGTTCACTCCTATGATGCGATGTTGCCTTGTGGTCCGGCGTCGTCCCTGGTTGGTTGTCATTGGAGTGTCGACACACGCGGAGGTGCTAGTCATCCTTATTGGACAAGCGAATATCGGACACCCGTAGACGCCGGCAAGGAAGAGAAGCATTTAGGGGATGATCCGGCCGCCTTACCTCGACGGGCATCTCAAGATCAGCATGCTGCATCAAATGCAAAGGACCAGGGATTCAGACAATCGGAGCGTCCGAGTCGTCGTATCGATGTTTGGAGCAAGCTGGGCAGGGTCTGTCAAGAGAAGGTGTGCGAGAAGTTATTCTCGTGGCGTGATCGCATTGCAGGTGTTGACGAAGTTCGGGATTCGCAATCACAATCGCGATCACAATTCGAAGCAGAGGTAGGACCTTGGCCTGGACTTCTCGGTCTGGGCGGCGTTGGTGGTGGTGGTGGTGATGGTGGTAGTGGCGTTGGTGCTAGTGATCTTTGTCGGGCGGCAGCGCCACGGATCGGCGCCACCGGTCCAGGATCAGCACTGGCACTTTCGAAGACGGCGACAGTGGCGAACACATCACCGGAACTGACCCGTCGGAGACGGCTTTCAAAGACGAGTCCGCCTCGTTTGACGGCTATATCTGCTCGACTGGGTGCAAGACCGATATCAATGTCGACGTCGACGACAATCCAAAAAGGACCGTCTAAGGGCCGCCTTGTCAAACGGCGACCACAGAGTGCTGTGGTGTTGCTTTGCGCCTGACCCCCAGGCACTGGTTCGTAGATAACCCGGAACAAGTTCAGCCTGATTCCATTCAATGTGCACGCCGTAGAAGATCGAAAAGGAACAAGGACTCAATGACCGTAGCCTCTTCCATCAAACCTGTGCCGTGTGGTTCCATTCTCTCCCTCTCGCCCTTTTCTTCGTAATCCTATTTCTTATTCATATTAGTTGACACGGTGGCTACCCCGCAGTCTGGGTACGCTTTACTATGCATATGGGACACATTGAGTCGATTGTATTGGCGTCGATGATTAATCACCGAAGTCTTTTTCTTTCTCTTCTAATAGATCGTTTACGCCCCCCAGGTGGCGCTATACAGCATGAGTAATTACCTTATTCCGACTCCAACCCGGGCCGGTCCTTCCTTGCCCGAAGTTCTTTTCCTAACTCCTTTTTCTTTCTTCATCTTCATCTCCCGTGTTTTCATACAAGGCAACGTGTTGTAGGCGTTTTGACCATGCACCAGCACGTGTGGTGGCGTGTTCAGAAATGAAACAAAACGAAACGAAGAGTGGAAACCTGCATATGAGTGATCCAATTCTCCCGCGGTCGTCAGGATTTGGAGATCTGTCTCTTCCAGACGCCGAATCCCCCGAGCTGCTAAACTGGGCGACGGGCGTGCGGCGTTCATCATCATGCTACAAAACGGTATCCGCGAACCAAGTACAGTAAGCACCCAAAAGAGCATTTTCAGCGGATCGATCACACGTGCATCTAGACAAGGTAATCAATCGGTCAGCGTTTCCGTGTTGCAGCGCCAGATCCCGATATCAAACGCAAAGGTAAAACAAGCAAAACTAAAACGCAAACGCATGTGCGCAGGGGCTCCATCCCTGGACGCCCTAGCCCCCTTTTGTCTGTCCGTCCTGAATCTCTCTTGTTCCCCCCTTTACAGAGACCTGAACAATCCGACGCACTTTTTTGATTACTCAGGGTAATGGCCTCCACTGGAAGCCCTGTGCACATGTTCCACCCGCTCCCGAGTGGCATCTTCAACCGCCGCACAAACTGCGCATGGCTCGTACATTATACAGGTACCACAGCATGTGCATGAGGGACTTGGCGGCCGCTTCTGGACATGATCAAGGGGATTGCTGTGGTCTGCGCGGGTGGTGGGGAATGTGCCCAGGGCGGTACTAGTGATCAGGTGGGGTTTAGGTAATTGCTTTCTGGTGCAGTCTGACGTGTTGTCCCAGGTGTCCTGTCGAAGATGATACGAGTGAGACAAAAGGGAGGCAGGAGGGGGGGAGGGGGGGGAGGGAACAGACGTAGCACAAATCCAACCAGGGAGGGTAGTGTCCACCTACCAATTTGTCGGTGGACAACCCATTGAGAGTGAGAACAAGACGGGAAAGATGGACGTTGTTCATGTACCTGGATCACGCTATCGACAGGCGAGCATGATCAGGAAGTCGTGTTGCCAGTGGAATGTCTAGGTAACACTCCTGCTTGCATTCCCCTTCACTGCATGTTCTTAATCTTCGACTTCGCTCGCCAAGACGTCCGAGCCGTCGCTCTCATCCTGTGAACTGTATCCCTTGCTGGCAGCGGGCTGTTAGATGCGTCCAAGTTCGCAACAACGCCAGCGATTTCTTTCAAGTCCCCTTCAAGTTGCGCTTCAACTTTCAAGCTTACCTGATGTGCTTGGTGCAGGTGGTTGAGGCTCTGAAATCGTGAGTACATCGCTCGCCCTGAGTTCGAGCTTCCCGACGTCCCGCATGCACCGCTCCTTCATCCTTCCAATCATGTGTACAACGTGTTCAATGAATTGACCGATACGTCCGCATCCTGGTGTACGCACATTTTGTTTCGCTTTTACAAGAGTATGTAAAAAGAGCGCACTGGCAGGTACGAGTCATGGGTTGCTAGGAAAGGGAAGGATAAAAGTATGTACAAGCAAACTACTTCCAACAAGAGACCCAAGACTCGCCGAACAAAGACTTATCAACATCAACTAAGTAGATTTGGTCAGAAGATATGACGACCTGATGAATACGAAAACAATGGGCATTCCTATTCCAAGGGGCAACCCAACCTGTACAAGATGTTGGAGTTCGGCAAGCGTATCCGCAGGTGTAATGTCAGGTATAATGCAAGAACATTCTTTGTTACGAACCATCTCTTTGTTTCTTCCTTTGTGACTTTAGCCGTCGACTGATACTGTAGTCATATGATACCTTTGTTCTCAAACCTTGGATATGATCCGTTTATTCCTTTGTGTATTCCTTTGTCTACCTTTCGTATATAGAACTGATCATGTACTATGATCACCCCAGTCCGTCGCAATCCGCGCACGACTGAGTTAGACCCGCGATAGTATTTTCACAATACTATCTAATTAGTACTGTCATAGTGGCAATCCCCGACTCCTTCAGTCGCAGAGCGGACGCAGCACATTCAAACTCAGTTAAGTAAAATGTCCGCATTTAGATAAATTCCTGCGGATCCATTTGCTGTCAACAAAACTCCTCCCCTTGTCTGGAGTTGGGGATATCGATAAAGTACCATTCCGTGTATCGGACTTCCGAAGTCAGTATCTCCCCCTCACGTGAAATGGGAGTGGGTTCCATTGGTTTCAACATACCTTCATGTCCGTTCCAGTGCTGGTTGCAATTACACCCAACTGCGTGCCCGTGTCAGTTGCTATCTCCGACGCCAGCCTACTCCCGCATAAATGTGTAAGGTAGTGGACCGAAACACACAAGTACCACCCATCTACACAACGCATCACGACACTCAACACCTGCTCGAAGGCTTTGCGCAATCTATTTACGATCTGGCTGAGCCTCGCGCAACGTACGACACGTGCGTATCTGCGTTATCTATCAAAGGGCATGGACTTGAATACCGATCAGTCAGCCCCTAGTGTGATGAGCAAAATATTAATGTATTCTGGACTATTAGACCTACTAGCCGGTATTCCTGGCTATGTCGTTGCTGCCGCTATTATCATTGTAGCTGCAAAATTGTTCCGGTCTTCCAAGGTAAGCAGGGCACCTTCCGTGAATATTTTCTCTCCTTAATACTGACTTATCTCTCCAGCTTGACGCCATTCCCACAGTTGGCTCGAATAGCTGGCTTGGTTCGTGGTGGGCTGGGTTAACCTATCTGAACAATGCGCTGGACATTATACAGGAAGGATATAAGAAGGCAACTCAATTGTTTCATACGTTTCATGCGTGCTTACTTGCTATGTTTCAGCACAAGTCAGCACCATTCAAGGTCGCGGAATTCCATCGTTGGATTGTCATTATCAGCAACCGGAAGCATATGGAAGAGCTGCAGAGAGCACCTGACGACGAAATCTCTCTCTTTGATGCAATAAATGACGCAAGTAATGATTTCGTTCTAATGGAACCAACTTACTTAAACGTCACTCACAGCGACTTCAACTTGAGTACACAATGGGACCCAAAATTCGACGCAACCCTTATCATCTTTCACTTGTTGGCTCACGGTTAACTCGGAATATCGGAGCATTGTATCCAGAGATCAGGGATGAGGTCATCAGGTCCTTCGATGACGTGCTAGATCTCAGGGAAAATGGTGAACGTGTCGCTCTCATCCATGTGGCCCATTTATGAATGCATGATCAGAGTGGAAAAGTATACCTGTGCTCAGCAGCATCCAAGAGGTAGTCTGCAGAGTGAGCAACAGAGTGTTTATTGGGCTTCCACTATGTGAGTCTTCCGATGGTCTACGTTCGTTTGCATTTACAATTGTTATAGGTCGTGACCCTGACTGGGTTGATCTCAATATTCGGTATACCCTCGATGTCACAAAAGGAGGGATTGTTATTGGACTGTTCCCAGACTTGCTGAGACCGTAAGTTGCCTACAGCAGCTTATTTATGATCTAGGTTCTCAACGTGATGACAGTATAGTTGCTCGGTTCTTTACGAATGTTAATCAAAACAATCAGCGTGGAAGGAAGCTTCTCGGTCCAGTCATCAAGGAGCGACAGAACCTCCTAAACGAATATGGGAATGAGTGGACCGATAAGCCTGTTTGTCAACCTCATTCGAAGGCGTGATGATCACTCACTATCGGGTTTGTCGACAGAACGACTTTTTGTCTTGGTTGATGGAAGAGGCAGAGGGATCAGAGCTGACAGAAGAGTCCTTAACGGCTCGGATTCTGGCTATCAACGTTTCCGCTATCCACGTAGGTCTCGATGCAGCTTCTTCATATACTCATGAGCTCATATTGTTGGTCAGGCATCTTCCATTGTACGCTTCGAACCTTTGTCGTGAAAATACTCCCTTTGTTGACTTGATTGACAGAGTTTTACTCATGCACTTCTCTACCTCGCAGCTAATCCTCAATATATCCAGCCTCTTCGGGACGAGGTCGAAGCGATCACTGAAAAGGAAGGATGGTCGAAGATTACACTTGACAAGATGCAAAGAATAGACAGTTTTCTTAGGGAGTGCCAACGTCTCGAGGGCGTTGCCGGCTGTACGTGTCTCTTCATTCCTTGAATGCATCAGTCATTCATATTCAGCATACAGTAGCTCTAATGCGCAAAGCGCTGACAGATTTTACGTTCTCAGACGGCACGTGCGTACCAAAAGGTACCATGATCTTCGCTGCTGCTCGTTGTATACACCAAGATGAGGCGTTCTATGAAAACGCCCACGCATTTGAACCCTTCCGATTTGTCGGACAGCGTGAAGACGATGAGAGCCTGAAATACCAATATGTCTCAACGACGACCGAGTACTTGTCCTTTGGACGTGGTCGACACGCGTGGTACGCGCTTTCTTTCTCGCGGCTGCGCAAAGTCATTGATTGTATCAGTTCTGGACGTTTCTTTGCTGCAAACGAGCTGAAATCTATGTTGGCTCACATCGTGGTGACGTATGATGTCAAACTGGCGGACAACACGACGCGTCCGGAAACAATACGTGTTGGAGTCGGACTGATGCCTGACCCGAGTGCAAAGGTCATGTTCAGAAGGAGGGTTACTGAATGACCTCTTTGTACATGTGCTACATGTCCTGATTCTTGTATCAGATAAATTATTGACAAAGGGAGAACGGACGAGAAGTTTCTGAGGCATTTGGGATCTAAATACATGCGGTATGAGTCACGGCAGCCAGCTTACCAACTTTCTGAGTCGAACCAAGGCTTGCTACCAGGCCTGGACCAATTCACCGTGAAGACCTGTTCACCCCTGCAGCCAGATCGTCGACGATAGGGCCTCTTCAAGTCGTCAACTAGCACTTGGAGAAGCAGTCCATTGTGTGAACCATGCCACAAGTTGATCTATGGGCAACTAGCTTCGAGCTTTGGTCGATGTCACTGTGGAGTTCAGACGCTGGCACTGGTACGCCCAGCAAACGGCACGGTAGCTGTCCCTGTCGATCCTTCTGTCCCACCAGGGCTGATATATCTTGTATCTGTGCAACAGTCTTCTCACTTTCTTCTTTCTCGCTAGCTTAACGTACATCGCTCATTGTCCCATCATGATGCATGGGTAAATTACCTCTACAATAACTATTGCAGTATTTGGCTCTCTCCCGAACAATGCGTGCGAAAAAGCACCTTTTCCCCGTCCATCGAGCTTCGAGTCGTCATATATCCGTCACTTCGACCGCACATTCCACGTCGATATTTGAATATCAGAATGCCACAAGGTACTGGTATGTGAAGTTGTATGAGGACGGGGTTCCCTGATATGGTACAGCCCAATCTCAGGTGGCCAGGTCAAAGCTATCGATGCGATTTGTAGCCACCTCGACTCATTAATTAAAAACTTATCGCCCTTCGGCGGGGAAAGAGCGTCACGATAGCGCATTTTGCTCTTCGTTGGGGCGGTGGCTATATAGGTCCATTGAATGGTATACCAGGCAGATCCGATCCTCTCCCTCTTCGATCCTAATGGCTTCCCCTGGACTAGACCTCTGCGCGAACACCATATGCGTTGCTTACTTCATTGCAGGCACTCTCGCTGTTTTTCTCCTTGTCGCCAAGGCATTCCGCCGGTCGGAGGTACGTGAGGTTACGACTTGAATCGGTCTCCCCGTAATTTTTTTTCCAGCTCGACGCAATCCCGACTGTGGGATCGAGTAACTGGCTCGAATCATGGTGGGCTGGCTTCAAGTTTCAAACGAATGGTGTCGATGTCATTCGACAAGGCTACGCAAAGGCAAGGTCGTCGCTGTTGCGTCGCATTCCTGCACCGTTTGACGTGACGGTGTTATTCTGTAGTACAAACACAGACCATTCAAGATTGCTGACCATTATCGCTGGTCGGTAGTTGTGAGCAGCCGCCAGCACATGGAAGAACTGCGAATGGCTGCCGAGGACCAATTTTCATTCAGTCAAGCCATGAGAGATGTAGGCGGCAATTCCCCTTCCCTAACGCTTGCGGAAAGAAGCTTACGACAATGCTTTTTCATGAACAGCGAATTTCTGCCGATTACTTGCTGGGAAAAGAGGTCCAGGCCAATCCTTACCACATTCCGATCATCCGTTCACGACTTACCCGCAATATCGGAGCGTTGTCCTTCGAAATCAGGGACGAGACTATCGCTGCGTTTGATGAGGTCTTGGACCTCAAACACAATGGCGAGGAGTGACCGCTTCATCAATACTCTTTATTTGCTCACACGTTTGGCGCGCAGAATGGAAGAGCGTATCTGCATTGATCATGGTTCAAAAGGTCGCTTTCAGGACGAGCAACAGAGTCTTTGTTGGACTTCCTCTGTGTATGCAGGTCCCCCCATCAGGTCCTTACTCTGTTTCTCAACTCGCTTGATCTAGGCCGTGACCTCGGTTGGATGGATTTCAACATGCAAAATGGACGCAACATCCTCAACGGAGGGTCTTTTCTTCAGCGCTTTCCCACGTTTCTACAACCGCAAGTTGTTCTTGGTATTCTGAATCAACTGTTATAGCTGAACCCTTTGACAGTTATATTGCCCCTTTTATCAAGAACGCTCATGACTCCATCGACCAGGGTATGAAATACCTTGCTCCGATCATTGAAGAGCGGCAGAGGTGTCTCGATACGTATGGGAACGAGTGGCTTGACAAGCCTGTTTGTTGGTCTTATCTGTTGCCATAGCACGGCTCACCATTACTCCCATAGAACGATTTTCTATCGTGGATGATGGACGTGGCAGAGGGTGAAGAGCGCACCGCGAGACTCTTGACCGCTCGTATATTGACCTCTATATTTGCTGCTATTCATGTAAGCACCAGTTATTCTCGGGTTGAGGATCGGCTCTTAGTTCAACCTTGTGTAGACTACTTCTCAGGTACGTCTGATGCCATGTGTCTGAGTCAAGGGCCTCATAAGCAATTCCAGAGCTTCACGCACGCGCTGTTCTATCTTGCGGCTAACCCCCAATACATGCAACCCCTTCGCGAGGAGGTGGAGGCGATCGTTCATCGGGAAGGGTGGTCAAAGGCAGCAGTAGACAAGATGCGCAAGATTGATAGCTTCCTAAAGGAGAACCAACGATTGAAAGGAACAGGATCAGGCAAGTCAGCTCGTATCTGTGCGCAGAAGGCATTGATCGTAGAGACGTTCAGAGAGCCTCGCGCGCAAGGCGATGAAGGACTTTACGTTTTCTGATGGGTTGCACATACCGAAGGGGACGCTGATCTCTGCCGCAGCCGAGTGTCTCCACCTGGATGACGAGCTGTATGATAATGCGTGCCTGTTTGACCCGTTCCGGTTTGCTCGAATGCGTGAGATGGAAGGAGAGGGGGTGAAACACCAGTTCGTCTCGACCAGTCTGGAGTACTTGCCGTTCGGGCACGGTAGAAGCGCATGGTATGTGTTCGCTCGGTGTTTTCCTCTCTCTTCTGCATTGCATTGAAGGCAGGATTAATGGTACAGTCCCGGTCGATTCCTTGTCGCTCACCAAATGAAAACCATGCTGGCACACATCATCCTGTCATACGATGTGAAGTTGGAAGAACACATGGCCATCCCAGAGAGTATCCATGCTACGACGTCGATCATGGTTGACCCAGATGTAAAGGTCATGTTGAGAAGGAGGCATTAAGAGCAAGTCCCCGCGTTTTCTTTTGTCGGGTAGATGGTGTCTATGTCATTTAGTACAACAGTTAGATGGGTTGGGAATAGTAGCACAGCCACAGTTCTGTCGGATGGAACCGGAATGTGTTGGCTGTTTGCCGTATTTTGAACGGCGTTGCACTAACCAAGTTTTTCCCTTTCCCTTGCTTCCCGACCAGCATGCGCATCGTCTCCTCCGTTCTCCGTGCACATCTCACCCCAACTCTTCGTCGTGCTACTCCCGCCCTCCCCCTCAGGGCCCGCTTCGCGTCGTCGGAGGCACACAGCCAAGAGACCTATGAGGCCTTTTCGGACCGCTATGTCGCCTTCTTCCAGGGTGCCGAAGACCTCTTTGAGGTGCAGCGTGGCCTGAACAACTGCTTCGCGCACGACCTCGTGCCTTCCCCGAGCGTCATTGAGGCTGCCTTGCGCGCAGCACGGCGCGTGAACGACTACGCGACAGCCGTGCGCATATTTGAGGGCATTCGGGAGAAGGTGGAGAACAAACAGCAGTATCAAGCGTACTTGGACGAGCTCAAGCCTCTTCGAGAGGAATTGGGTGCGTGTTAATACCTTTTTTTGTTTTTTCATTTTTATATTGCTTGGTACTGACTGAGGGGAAATGTTGGTGTACATGCCAGGCATTGAGACAAAAGAAGAGATGTACACATCATAGGCCGTCTACTCGCCGGGTTGGAGATGATGGACGCGTTGAGTGAGTGCTTGTGGTCTCATCTTTTTTTGTACGTGCACAGACATTGATAGCCGTGAGTAGCAGATGCAGTTTTCGGACAACTATTGTCGTATACAGGCTCCATTTAATCCAAAATGTTTTGCGGTAGCGCCCGCCCCCCTCCTCTTTTTTAAGTTGAGTGCCTCACTATGTTGCATCAACTTTAAACTTTGGATCAGACTAAAACCATACTGTATGCCGGAACCACACTTTGGAGTCGTATTCCGTTCCCACAAACACCATGTCATCCTCGACGGTCTCAGAGGATGGATGAGAGGTTCATGTAGCCTTGAGTGGTTCTCTCTGGCTGGAGCTATCGTGATGTGTTCAACGGGGGTGTTCGCTTGAGAGTGTGGAAAATAGGGTGGCTGAGTTCCACGATGGTTCAATGCTCAGCCTAGCATCTCCCATGTCCCGTTCGTTCCATGCACTGGTCGGCAGATGTGTCCAGGTCACCGGCCAGGAACCGCCTTCGTTGGGATCGAAATTGACCCACGCCTCTATCGAGTCTTTATTGGGAGTGATAACTGCGTCGTCACGTCGGTTGTGGTTCGCGCAGCGGGGGAATGGAGGGCCTGACTGACATTTGGAATCTAGTCATCCTTGTCCCCTTGATTGACATCTTCCTGTTACCTGCGTCGAATCCTGGAAAGACACCATGCAATCGTCTTGAGGTGTATCCATGGGTCAACCCTGTGTTGCCTTTGCGAACTGAAGCGGTGATCTACGCATTCCTCGGCCTCAGCGTGTTACCACTTGCCACATTAGCATCCGCCAAGCTGAGATTTAGACGTTTCCTGCTTCATACTCGCACGTACCGCACAATACAGTATGTCCTTAGCGTCGCTTGGGGGATGGGCCGGTGAGATGCGATGCGATGCGATTCGCGCGATAAGGAAAAAGACTGTTCGACCACAGGTTCACACGTTTAAGTTTCCAAGCGTCCAGGGAAGAAGAGAAGAAGAGTGTTGTGTACGCTTCACAATGTCGGCAAATGGTGAGGGTATCGTGAAACGTGCGCTTGCGTGTGTGCACTTCCCATGGGTTCGCTTCGCGATTTCTTCCTTTTTTTGGGGGGTTCTTATCCTTATCCTTATCTCGTCCTCCTCTTTTCTTCCCGTGTCCTCCCTAGAACCGCTGAATTTCATTGCCATCACCGAGTTGGCGCCCACGTACGGACTAGCACATGGCGGTGCTCTCGAAATGCAGAGTACCAAGTTCTTGGCTCATATTTGCCACTGCCATGTTTTCCGATTTCATTCTGGAACCAGGGGCACGGGGGACGACGATCGACTCATCCGCGTTCGCGTTTCCCCAACCCACGACCCGTTTGACTTGACTTATTTTTGTCATCGTGTTCATCCACGCGCTTAGAGTAAGATGGGGTCAACGCATCGTGGCTTGGTGCAGCCCCTCAAGGGACATATGAGCTAGGCTGTATACGGCTCGTCTTTTTTTCGGTGCACGGAAAAAACCCTATCAATGTGCACGTAGGCGACATCGCTTTTGTCTATCGTTGCGACCCATTACGATACGATGCAATCGATATCCGCTCGTCCGATATGGATGATGACTACTATATATACAACGTGGACCGGCGGTGGCCCCGCGTTGGAGACCCTTGTCGTGACGAACGCGAACGGGACGCATGCGAGTACGGTATAGCAGGTTTCACCACTCGTGATGTCCAACGGTGGCTCTGATTCCGACGGCATGTTTCAATACCTCTGCTGGTGACAACGGTTGGCCCGATCGATCGTATGGCAGGCGTGTCGCACACTGCCCTGCTGAAAGCACCTCATAATGACTTGTCGTGTGCAGGTCATCTATCGTATCAGGGACGACGATACGGGGGACGCTCGTAAATGATATGGATCATGCCGCTAGGGAGTGGGTACTGTATCGAAGACGGTGTGGATGGGCACTGTGGATCATCGATCACGTTTCCCTTTGATCACATCACGTCACTTGGAAACGAACACATCGCTCCAGGGTACTTGAAAAACAAGGCATGGGAAAAGAAGGAGGCTGCGGCGGCCCCGATAGCTACATAAGTAACCCGGAACTACACCCGAATCACTATATCTAGGAGTGCGTCCGTGTGCGTGGGAGTGGGGAGTCGGGATGGAGAGGGGACCTGATGAGGCGCTTTCGGACCTAATCCGTGGTCTTGTGCGAGTGGGCGGAGCCGAGAACGGGGGTTGATCTATAGTGGGGGTCTAGGCGTACACTGGCAACACAGAAATAGGTCGTTGAATTGGGACCAAGGCGGTCTCGAACATCGAAGACGAATGCATCAAAGTTTGACCCGAGACCCGCCCCCTCCAAGCCGATCCCTACGCCCCGTCTTTGGAGAGGAGGTTGTTGGTCGCGACCCGAGACGAGCGCGTATCTACCGATCTCGCATGGGCTGTGTTGTGCGGTACGCGGTGAAAGTGCTACCGGGGCGTCGGGTGTGCTCACCCTGTTGCAGGCACAGGAGATATAGCACATATGACGGGCGTAAGGAGTCGGAGCAGTTCAGTTTGAGCGCACAGTCGCGGGAGAGTGGCGCCAGTGCGCGCCTTCCCGTTTGGCTCCGAGAGTGGCACGATGCACTCACCGGCAAGTGCCGTTGTTTCCAGAACGTCGAGTACAAATTCCACTTGCTCTGTGGCCATGAAGGGTAAAGCTAAAATAGAACAGAAACGGGGTGCCTTGAACGTGAGCACACTCATGGCCCATCAGCAGACACGTGTGTGCTCCATATAGTAGAAATATAGGTGTCGTTTTTTTGCTTCTCCTTTCTCCTTTTTTTTGGGTCAATCTGCCATCCCTATTTGAATCAGAAGCACTCTCCGAAAGTGGGACGACAATGCAGCGATAAAGCATGGCTAGTCGTGAGTTTCGATCTTTGTATCAGATGTATTCGGTTTGCTGAGGATCATCCAGATAACGATAACATACATGTGTGAATAGGAAGAGCTCCACATTTATTGATCATGTTCCGAGCATGCTCCAACGCGTGTGACCTAGGGTGGTTGTCCGAATCACATCAACTTGTACCGTCCTGATGACAACCCGCCGATCTGACCCCGGAGGAGTGGCACCGTCACTCGAGTGGGGCAAGTGGAGTAGGTTAGCTTCGAGGGTGCTCTTGACACGGCAAGGGAAGAGACATGCAAGGGGACGCACGTAAAAAGAGGACACCAAAACAAATCAAACGGGCTTGAACTTTCCCCCACTGCCCGGCGCAGCCCAATGATATGTATTTTTTTTTTTCACTTCCTTCCTTCCCGCCAAGTCCCTATCAGACGATATGGTGAAGTTGACTATTTTCAAATTCGAAGCATCCCTTCGCGGGCGGCGCAATCACGCCAGAGTGTCGGTCGTTGTGCGCCGATCTGTGGCTCCCTTCCCTCCCCTTTTTTTTTTCGTTCGTTGCCAGGCTTGGTATTCGACAAGGATATTCACTCCACAGACCAGTGGTCCGTGCGCGTGAGTGCGGTGTAGCCATGTCGGCTATCACCCGTGGACATGCGTTGATATGGATATGCTCGTTGGGGACACGTGCGTCCTCAATACGCATGTCCATGCGGTCTCTGTCCTTTTGTTCTGGTGACTGAACAGCGCCCAGTTAGACTGGACTGGACTGGACCGGGCTGGACCGGTCTTCGCCTTCTTCCCGCCACATTTCGAAGGTGCAATATACGAGAGGGGAAGAGCAATGGGGTGGGCCAACCCAGTCGGTATTTCCCATGGAATCACGAGAACGGCAGTGCGATAACAATCCAAAGAAAAAAAAAAAGAAGATCGCTCCCAACGATTGAACCTGAGTTGATCCACTCGGCTTCAAGGCCCGTACTGGCGTCTTTTCCTGCACGTGAGAAACGAGCTGTGTTGAATTACTAGAAGGCTCGGACGGTATACCAGGTTCAGAGAACAGTGAGGAATTTCCCGGTGAGAAGGTAACATCTGTGCAGGAGGGGACTGATAAAAAATGTCGTCAAAAGGGAGAGTAGGTGCCAAATTGCCGGTCAAACTGGAAACCACTCGGATCAACGATAAGATAGTGTGTCATCGGGAACTCGATCTGGGCAATTCGAAAGTGGAGCATACCAAATAAGGCCTATGTGCCGGTTCGGCGATCCAAGTATTGGAAAAAGATCTCGTGTGCGAAATATATCATATCAAAAAATGCGAATTACAAAACCCCGAACTCGTCTCGTCCTCCTCTCTGTTCCCTTCCACTATCTCGACTCGTCTCCCGTGCAGTGAGCAGCGCCAGCTCGCATTCCTCGCCATGCTCTGACCTCGCGCGTCACTCCCAGATGTCTCTCTGTCCCGTTCGTCGCACTTTCTCGGACGAACGTGGCCCAGGCGCATTCCACACACTCGGCGACCTGCCAAAGAGAAGGCATTCTCCTTCTCCGCGCAAACCACCCGTCTTTCACCTCTCTCACGACGACAATGACGACCACTCTTCTTCCCTCGACGAACAGTCCCCGACATCCCTCCAGACCATCCCATTTCCTCGCTCGCCCGCCTCTCCCCCTCCTACCGATTCTAGGGCCCCCTCTCCTCCCCCCCAACTACTCAGAGGCGCATCCGCACCCATCTTGCTCGCGAATGGAAAGCCACTCAAGTCCTCTCTAAAGTCGTCTTCCTCGTCGCCCGCGATGTCGACATACCCCTGGTCTCCGCACATGCATCTACGCGCCCGGTCAGAACCATCCACCCCAGCTGCAACACCCAAAAATGTACATTTTCCGGAAAAGGATTACGGGCTGACCACCGTCTGTGTCTTCAATTGCTCCGCTCGTCCTGCCGCCCTCAGTAGTCCCGCCAACGGAAATGGCGACGAGACAGAAACAGAGGGTGAGGATACACCCCTAACACGCTTCCCGTTTCCTCCCCTCTCTTCTGCGTTTAATTACGAGGTTGATCCAGCAAAGTCTTCACCTATTCCTTGCGAGTCTTCCCTTGCCGCAAACTTGATCCTCGAGTCCCTTCATCTCTTCTCTTCGGGTCAGGCCACAAAACCGTTCCTCACTGGCTCTGTTCTCGTTTGCAACTTGGCGTTCGAAAAGCATGTCGCCATCCGTTTCACCCTCGACGACTGGCAAACCGTGAGCGAGGTCGGTGCACACCATATCGAATCTCTGTCCTGTCTACCGTCACAAATCCTTTCTTTGCCCTCACACTCTACTATGGAGGGCACTGCTTCCCAGGGGGGAAGAGGTTGGGACCGTTTCTCTTTTACGATTCGTCTCGAGGACTATGTCCACTCGCTGAGCACTCGCACGCTATGGCTCGCTGTCCGTTATTCCACCAATTCGACATACCCTGAACCTGGTTCCATCCAGTATGGTCCGGGCGGTGAATGGTGGGATAACAATGATGGGACCAACTATCGTATCGGGTTCCGGCCTGCCCTTTCAGCTCCTACACTCTCGCGAAGCAGACCCCGCAGAGAAACTGTCGCTGGTACTGCTGTTTTCTCGCTCATGTCGTGTGATAGAGGATACTGATGGCATCAACACTAGCACCCATGTCGACACCACGCACTCAACCTCAACCCGCAACGACGTCCAAGGAACACGCGCTGGGTCATATAGTTCCGTCTGTCCCCAGAACGAAGGAAATTCAGCCCGCGAGCGAAAGGGAGAAGCGTTCAATACCCCTGCCTATGGGAAGACTCAGTCTCTGCAATTATGCCTCTCCAACAGTTCGCACCTCGCCATCTACCGCGTCTCCTTCTGTCGGTTCCCTCCAGAGGTTATCACCACCTTCGACGATAAATCGAGACTTGTCACACTCTGCCACGTTGCACTCGTCGTCTGATGAAGACACCACATCACCTGCTTCCTCTACCCTGTCGACTCCTTCCGTCTCACCCACGATCACCCCGCGCGTAATCATAAACGGACATCCTGCTACGCCTGTTTACTCTCGTTATTCGGGTGAAAACGACAGGGACACCACCACGACCCCCAGATCTGGACACATTTTTGACTGGGATTGGTCAGCACCTGATAAGCTGCAGATTGGAGGACTGTCTCGTCAACAGGCTGGTCTTGGACCTGTATCGAGGCTTCCCGAACGACGAGGCGACATTCCATCGTCACTGAGCAGAAAGGCTCCCGCGGAGGATAGTCATTCGCTTTATGATACCCTCGTCACGCAGTGGTGCTTTGCACAGGGGCCCTCTCTGGACCAAAATAATTATGGTGACAGTGGGATCATGGCATAACCTGTTCCGCTCCTCGCAGGACACACGCACGCACGCACACATTCACGCACTCCTCACATGCACACGCACGCATATTCCGTGTCTCACGATCTTTTTACTCCGTGTAATATCTCTCACCCTATGTGGTCGTCCTGTCTCACATCGACATGGTGCGATGCAAGATGCGCAAGGCATACTTTTTCTTCTTTTGCACTGGCGCGTGTATATTTTGCCATATATCTTGTGTACTATATGGCTTACCGCCGTCTGACTTTCATCTTTTTATCTCATCCTATTTTCATTGTTTGCATTACTTCATGTTGGTTGCGCGCGCTCCCTCTCATCACTCGGAGTCTCTGGTTTTATTGTTGTATTCCCTCATCCGTTCTATATGCATGTAGACTTGGGTACAGTTATGGACTTTTTTTTTTCTCTTTGGCATTGTCGTGGTTACCAATGGTCCTTTTTTCTTTGACCCTTCCTCTCCCCCCCCTCCAATACATCATAGATTACCCTCTAAAAGAGCGCAGCGTCTCCGTCATGGCGTCTGTACGTGTTGAAGTGAAAATACAATGATCATCATTCTTTCCTATTTTCGCCATTGCTTGAAAGGGTGAACGATGGTGGTACGTCTGGTTCCGGAGACTTGCGCGGAATTCTTTTCCCCTAGCGTCGTAATATGGGAGGAAGGTGAACGGCGATCAGGGGAGGGGTTCCTGATTTTCCACGTGTGTGCGCACATATCGAATCACATCATCTTATGAGAAACGCAAGGTATTGGCGATCCGGTCCACACTACCCTAGGTCGGATTAGCGTCAGTAGAAGTCGAATCCTGAAAGCAATCCGACCAAGCTCGTGACCGTTTCCCACGAATCAACAAGGGAATTTGAAAGAGACTGAGGGAATTGCTGCCGTCGTTCGTGTCCTACTAATACCCGACGTTGAACGTATGATGGGCGGCGTCGCTGGCAAAAAGGAGTTGTCTGAAGGACAACTCTGAGCTTCGTGTTTCCATGTTCCATGGAGTGAGGCACAGATACCTTTGACTCAGTTATACACTGAACAGCCCAAGATTCTCTGCAGACTCCGTTACGAAGATAGATTACCCAATGCCTCCCCCACTTTTTGGAATACACAAAGCTTTTGCTGTCTCGCTTGACGAATGCTATTTTTTTGCACTATATCTACACCTACGAAGTTGAATGAACGAAAACCATGCAGCAATTATCTTGATCGTGAAGTTGGCCTGTGTCACTTACTGAGGGCATGCCGAAGCGGAGTCTCAAACGGAATACCGCTGGGGTGTAGGTTGCTGACAATGGCACGCCGTTGAGGACAGTAAACTTCTACCAGAGATCTGGAGTACAAGGCCCGGGTGAAGCTTGCTGGCGCTGAATAACCAAGTGTTGCTCCTTACCCTCAACATCTGAGTCGGATCTGACACCCATTGTCACACCTTTGGTTAACGTGCAAATATCTTTGAAATTCCAGGCTTAGATGTCCCTTAATCATACGTCACACATGCACATACTGCTCACCCCAATACTATGACTTGTAGTTTAGCGACCTTCAACTCTGTTCTGCTACACACACTCTAGCCGGAGTTCGAATCCAGTGCTGTGACCAATGTGACTGCCAACAAGTGGGGAGTGCCGGTTCGAGGGTACACTTCATTCGAGTGGTAGTGTAGTGCGCGACGAACGACACAATGAACAGGATGAAATATATCTATATTCCTACTAATCTACAATCCCAAGCACTAGGCTGGTTGTTGGGCCAGCAGATATAGATAGGACATGTACCACGGTGGGGCCGCATCAGCAGACCACATTTGTTACGTTGCGAATTTGGCAGGTCTAGCGCCGTAGCCAACACGAGAGAAGTTGGCAGAGGCTCTGATTGCGAAAGAGTCCCGTGGTACGGCAATTTCTTTTCATTTTCATTTTAGTGGCGCAGTGTCTGTGGAGTTGCTGATGAGGGTTTGAATGGGGAAGAGCCCCATGTTACGGCAACTTTCCTTTTAGGTTTCGATGGCACAGACGCTGAAGAGGCTTGCCCAGTTAGAGCCTTGAAACCCTCGCTTAGGCCTCGCAAAAGTCTTCAAAGATGATGTAATGTGCAAATGCGCTCTACAGATAGTTTCAAAGCAGACCGAAGAATGGCATCGGCGCACACCAAGTCTAGGGTCACGCGCAGACACTCGCGAAATGTCCTCCGACACATGTGATAACGGTTTCTTGCTTAGACTCAGATGCTCCCGACGCAATCTATACACCCTCACCAGTATAATGATTCGACCTCAGCGTTGTCTCGAGCAAGGCATCGACGACACCAACCAGCGAAGAGATATAAAGTGCGAATGGGGCTACCGATATCGTCAAAAGAACTCAGCTCACCTACTCTCCCGAGGATGTATTTTGCTTTATGTCACGCATTGCTCGTCCGTGTCATGTCGCCTCTCTTTTTGATGTCTGGACACGTTCACCTATCTATTCCCACTTTCCCCAAAACAGCGGGTTCTCCGTCGGAGTGTATGTCATCCGTCGGACAGCTATTACTTATGCCAGGACTCAGCTGTGCGTCTCATTATCTCGCACTTTCAATGATATCTCCCCTCCTAGACCTGCCACTAGGCATCTCGAGCGTCACCTATGGTATCGCAGCTATCACTGCCGCCGTCTTTGTCGTGGCAAAGTTGTTCCATCAACCCCCTAAAGTATGTCCGCTCAGTGTAGGCGCTTCTTTTCCTCATTCTCACTTTGTTTTCCTAGCTCGTCGGTATACCCACAGCAGGATCAAGCAGCTGGATCGGGTCGTGGTGGGCTGCATGGAAATTTCGGATCAATGCACCCGACATTATACGTGAAGGGTACGAAAAGGCACGCCTGGCGCTTCATGTATTTCGTACGTACTCACTCGGGACATTTCAGTACAAGCCAGCGCCTTTCAAAGTAGCAGAGCTGCACGGCTGGTCAGTCATTCTTACTAGCCGCAAGCATGTGGAAGAAGTGCGGAGAGCATCTGAGGACATGATCTCGTTTATGGCAGCCAAAAATGAGGTCGTCAACTTGTTCTTCCGACGTGATCAACTTGGACTGACTTGCCAACAGGTGCTTCAGATTGAGTACACATCTGGAGCCGAATTCATCCACAACCCCTATCATATTCCAATTATAAAATCACGGTTGACTCGGAATATCAGAGTCCTGTATCCAGACATCAGGGATGAGATCATCACATCCTTTGATGACGTGCTGGATTTCAGAGGTAACGGTGAGCATGTCGCTCTCATCTGCGTGCGCTGTTGATTCATGTGCATCTAGAATGGAAGAATATACCGGCACTCAGCAGCATCCAAATGGTGGCCTGCAGAGTTAGTAACAGAGTGCTTGTCGGACTCCCATTATGTGAGCCTTTCGTCTGTCTCTATTTTGTTCACTTTTCATATCCATGACTCTAGGTCGTAACCCTGACTGGAATGATTCTAATATTCAGTTTGCCGCTGATTCTGCCATAGCAGGTGGTATCCTTAGATTGTTCCCGAAGTTGTTGAGACCGTAAGTTGCTTGTGTGTGACTACCTGTGACCTAGGTGTCGACGTGATGACAGTATAGCTGCTCTGTTATTTATGAACGTTGGAAAGAACCTCCGTACTGGAAGGAAGATTATCGGTCCGATGATCGAAGAACGACTGAAGTCTCTAAAGGAGCACGGGAATGAGTGGACAGACAAACCTGTTGGTCCATTTCTCTCGCAAGCAGGGACCGTCACTTAGTATCAATTTCTTTTTTTACAGAACGATTATCTAACATGGCTCATGGAGGAGGCACAGGGTCCCGAGTTGACAATAGAGCGTCTGACAACTCGTATAATGCTCGTCAATTTTGCGTCCATCCACGTGCGTCCTAATGTTGTCTCTTATATTTGTGATATTAAGATGACTTGATCTCGCGGTTAGACGTCTTCCGTCGTACGTTTTGAGTTTCATGATGAGTCGTACCTCTAACTGACCCAACCTGACAGAGCTTCACTTATGCACTCCTCTACCTTGCAGCGCATCCTCAATATGTACAGCCTCTTCGCGAAGAGGTAGAGACGATTGTAAAGAATGAAGGATGGTCCAAGGCTGCAATGAACAAGATGCGCAAAGTGGACAGTTTCCTCAGGGAGTGTCAACGCCTCGAAGGGATTTCTTGCTGTACAGTCTCTGGATTTGTTGTGTGCTTTGACAATTCTGATCATTCGACTCACTAGTGACTCTAATGCGCAAGGCATTGAAGGACTACACGTTCTCGGACGGCACGTTCGTACCAAAAGGTACTATGATGTTTGCTGCCTCTCGATGCATTCATTACGACGAAAGAATCTACGAGAATGCTGACACGTTCGAACCCTTCCGATTCTCGGATATGCGTGAAGAGGAGGGCGAGGGTGTGAAATACCACTTTGTCTCGACGACAAACGAGTATTTGCCCTTTGGGCATGGCCGATACGCATGGTGCGTCCCATTTCTTTCCGATTTGGCGAGAAAACGAGTGACCTAACAATGTCTCTAGCCCCGGACGATTCTTCGTCGCAAACGAGATGAAATCTATGCTGGCGCACATTGTGGTAACGTATGATGTCAAGTTGGCGGATGATGCTCCGTTGCCGCTACGCCTCGGGGCTGGTACCCAATCCGACCTGGGAGCAAAGGTCATGTTCAGAAGGAGGGCTGACTGATTTTTTCTTTCTTCTTCCAGTGTGACTATTATCCTATATTGTACAATTTGTATTTTTGGAAATGGGACACTCCTTGGTTGCCTTGGGTTTCAGTGAAGAGTTTGTCTCCAGGTCAGAATCATCCATCCCAGTTGCAACACCCAAAAACGTACATTTCCCAAAAGGGATTACGGGTTGACTACTGTCCATGTCTTCAATTGCTCCGCTTGTCTTGCCGCACTCAGTAGTCCCACCAACGGAAATGGCGAGGAGACAAACGGTGGGTGATCTTGGGACACCCTCCCATACGCTTCCTGTAAGTTCCTCCTCTGTCCTCTGCGTTTCGTTACGAGGTTGATCTAACAAAGTCTTTTCCTATTCCCTGCAAGCTTTTCCTTGCCGCAAACTTGATCCTTGAGTCCTTCTATCCCTCCTCTTTAATGGGTCATGTCACGAAGCTGTTCCTCACTGGTTCTGTTCTCGTTTGCAACTTGACATTTGAAAAGTTTTACCCTCGACGACTGGCAGACCATGAGTGAGGTCGGTGCACACCGTGTCGAATCTCTGTCCTGTCTGTGTATTCCAAATCCTTTCTTTACTATCACCCTCTACTATGGCGGGCACTACTCATGGGGCAAGAAGTTGGGACCGTTTCTCTTTTACTATCCGTCTTGAGGACTATGTCCACTTGCTGAGTGAGCACGAGCACCCTATGGCTCGCTTTCCGTTATTCCATCAATTCGACATGCTCGGAACCTGGTTCCATCCAGTATGGTCTGGGCGGCGAATAGTGATGGGACCAACTACCGTATCGGGTTCTGACCCGTCTTTTCAACTCCCACATTCTCGCGAAGCAGATACCACAGAGGAGCTGTCGCTAGTACTGTCGTTTTCCCGCTCATGTCGTGCGAGAGAGGATACTGATGGCATCGACACCAGCACCCATTTCGACACCATGCCCTCAACCTCAACCCGCAATGACGTTCAAGGAACATGCGTTGAGCCATATAGTCCCCAGAATCAAGGAAATTCAGGCTATGAATGAAACGGAGAAGCGTTCGACACCCCTGCCCATGAGAAGACTCGATCTGCAATTATGCCCGTCCGATAGTTCGCACTGCGCTATCTACCGCGTCTCCTGTCGGTTCCCTCCAGTGGTCATCACCACCTTCAATGACAAATCGAGGCTTGTCACACTCTGCCACATTGCACTTGTCGTCTGATGAAGACACCACATCACCTGCTTCCTCCACCCTGTCAACTTCTTGCGTCTCACCCACGATCACTCCACGCGTGATGATAAATGGATATCCTGCTACGCCTGTTTACTCTCGTTCGGGTGAAAAGGACAGGGACACCACCATGTTGGAGCTTCCCGAACGACGAGGCGATATTCCATCGTCACTGAGCAGAAAGGTCGATGCACTCGTCACACAGTGGTGCTTTGCACAGGGGCCCTGTCTGGATCATAACAATTATGGTGACGGCGGAATCATGGCGTATTCTGTTCCGCTCCTCGCGAGACGCATACACGCATATTCTATCTCTCACGATCTTTCTACTTCATGTAAAGACCATCTCTCTCGTCCTATGCGGTCGTCCTGTATCACAATGATATGGGTGCAGTGCAAGATGCACAAGGCCTTTTTCACTGGCCTGTGTATTTTTTGCCATATATCTCGTTTCTATACGATGATTTACCGCTGTCTGACTTACATCTTTTTACCTTGTCCTATTTTCACTGTTTGTATTGCTCTATATTGTTTTACACACTCCAGCTCATCCCTCAAAGTCTCTGGTTTTATTGTGGTTATCCATGTTTTTTTTTATTCCCTCTTTCCACCCATCCCATTCTAGACTACCCTCTGCAAAGAGCGCAGTGTTTCCATCATGGCATCTGTACGTGCTGAAATGAAAATGCAATGACCATCATCCCCTTCTTATTTTTGCCGTTGCTCGAGTGGCTGAGGTGGTGGTTTCGGAGACTTACGCAAAAATCTTATTCCGATAGTGTCACTATGGGGGGAAGGTCAAGGGAAGAGTTCCTGATTTTCTAGGTGTGCGCACATATCGAATCACATCGTCATCAATTTATGGGAAATGGAACGTATTGGCGATCCGGTCTATATTACCCTAGGAGGGAAAGACTTGGAGCGACACACAGCAGTGATCGCTTTTAGTCGATGCGTTGTGCGTGTCCTACCCGACGTTGAATGTGTGATGGACGGTGTCGCTGGCGAAGAGGAGTTGTTTGAAGGACAGAGCCTCGTCTTGCAATGTTCTATGGAGTGAGGCACAGATACCCTTGAACTAGCCATACAAATACATAGTGGAGGTTCACCTTGACTGTCACGTTCAGTTACAAAGACAGATTACTCAAAATGTCAATGACCGTACATACACTTTAGGTCCTGTTCGGTATGGTACCAAGTTTCGGCTGGGGTAGCTTACCGACTCAGACGATGCCACGGTGGCATTCGTGGAGACATAGGAGAATGTAAGCACACCTTGTACAAGTACCTCGGTACCCGCGACATGGCCAACTCTTACGCCATTGCGGATTCGCGAAAGGTGCATTGAGGCACGCGCAGGGTTTTGCCACTGAGACCGCACGTGTCCCTTCTGACGTAGTCCTTGTTAAGACCACTCCGTGCCAGAGCATGTCGTGAACTCATACATGTCGTGCCAGCCGCCTGTCATCGCTTGGGGCATCGTCCGAGTTGCGGAGTCCAAAGCTCTTAGCCGAGCTAGCTAGCCGAGTCAGTAAGCCACCCCAGCCGAAACTTGGCACCATACCGAACAGGACGTAAGTAAGTTAGCGGTCAACTCATAACCGAGATGGCATGGTTCGTAGGCGAATAGTAGGCAACTATCGCATCCCTCTGATTCGACCTCAGCGTTCTCTCGAGTGAGCGTCGACGATACCGACCAGCGAAGAGATGCATAGTGCGATTAGGGACACCGACACCGCCAAAAGAACTCTTACAGTTCACCGACTCCCGAGGATGTATTTTGCATTGCTTGTCTGTGTTATGCCGCGCCTCGTGTCTGGACACAGTGCATCGTCGGATCCGAGCTATTACTTATGCCAGGCCTCGACTGCGCATTTCAGAATCTCACCTTCTCCATGATATTTTCCCTCTCAGACCCGCCAGTAGGCATCTCAAGTGTCACCTATGGTGTTGCAGCCGTCGCTTCCGTCATCTTCGTCGTGGCAAGGTTGTTCTATCACTTCTCCAAAGTATGTCCGCTCAACGTAAATGCTTCCTGTCCTTATCCTCGCATTGCTCTCTTAGCTTAGTGGTATACCCACTGTTGGATCGAGCAGCTGGCCCGGATCGTGGTGGGCTGCATGGAAATTTCGGATCAATGCACCCGACATTATACGTGAAGGGTACGAAAAGGCACGTCTGGTGCTTCATGTATTTCGTACGTACTCACCCGGAGCATTTCAGTACAAGCCAGCGCCTTTCAAAGTAGCAGAGCTGCACGGCTGGTCAGTCATTCTTACTAGCCGCGAGCATGTGGAAGAAGTGCGGAGAGCATCTGAGGACACGATCTCGTTTACGGCAGCTAAATATGAGGTCGTCAACTTGTTCTTCCGACGTGATCAACTTGGACTGACTTGCCAACAGGTGCTTCAGACTGAGCACACCATTGGAGCTGAAATTGTCCAGAATCCCTATCATATTCCAGTTATACGCTCACAGTTGACTCGGAATATCGGAGTCTTGTATCCAGACATCAGGAATGAGATCATCACATCCTTTGATGACGTGCTGGATCTCAGAGGTAACGGTGAGCATATCGTCCTTATCCATGTGTGTTGTCACGAATGCGTGTCTAGAATGGAAGAGTGTACTGGCGCTCAGCAGCATCCAAAAGGTGGTCTGCAGGGTTAGCAACAGAGTGTTTGTCGGACTCCCACTATGTGAGCCCTCCAATTGTCTCTATTTCATTCGCTATTCACACCCGTGACTCCAGGTCGTGACTCTGACTGGATTGATCTTAATATTCGGTTTACCATGGATGCCTTTAAAGCAGGTGCTATCATCAGATTGTTCCCGAAATTGTTGAAACCGTAAGTTGCTTCCATGTGACTGCCTGTAACCTAGGTGTTGACGTGATGATAGCATAGCCGCTCAATTATTTATGGATGTTGGGAAGAACCTCCGTACTGGAAGGAAGATTATCGGTCCGATGATCGAGGAACGACTGAAGTCTCTGAAGGAGCACGGGAATGAGTGGACAGACAGACCTGTTGGTCCATTTCTCTCGCAAGCAGGGACCGTCACTTAATATCAATTTCTTTTCGAAAGGCTGATTATCTGACATGGCTCATGGAGGAAGCAGAGGGCTCAGAGTTGACGATAGAGCACCTGACAACTCGTATAATGGCCGTCAATGTTGCGTCCATCCACGTGCGTCCTAATATTGTCTCTTATATTTATAATGTTGAGATATTTTGATCTTGTGGTCAGACGTCTTCCAACGTATGCTTTGAGTCTTATGATGTCGCAACCTCAGCTGATCCAACCTGACAGAGTTTCACTAATGCGCTCTTCTACCTCGCAGCCCATCCACGATATGTCCAGCCACTTCGCGAAGAAGTAGAGATGATTATAAAGAATGAAGGATGGTCCAAGGCTGCAATGAGCAAGATGCGTAAAGTGGACAGTTTCCTTAGGGAGTGTCAACGCCTCGAAGGGATTTCGAGCTGTACGATCTCTGCATTCATTGTGTGCACCGACAATTCTGACTATTTGATCGATTAGTGAGCCTGATGCGCAAGGCATTGAAGGACTACACGTTCTCGGACGGCACGTTCGTACCAAAAGGTACCATGATGTTTACTGCCTCTCGATGCATCCATCACGACGAAACATTCTACGAGAATGCTGACACGTTCGAACCCTTCCGATTCTCGGATATGCGTGAAGAGGAGGGCGAGGGTGTGAAACACCATTTTGTCTCAACGGCAAACGAGTATTTGCCTTTTGGACATGGTCAACGCGCGTGGTACGTCCCTTTTTTTTTCGACCCGACGAGAAAGCCGGGGACCTAACAGTGTCTTCAGCCCCGGGCGTTTCTTCGTTGTAAACGAGTTGAAAACTATGTTGGCCCACGTCGTGATGATGTACGACGTCAAGTTGGAGGATGCCTCATTTCCGCTGCCGCTGCGTTATGGGGCTGGTACGCAATCCAACCCAAGGGCAAAGGTCATGTTCAGAAGGAGGGTTGACTGAGTGATATTTTCTTCCTGCGTAACTACATGTATCTTGTACAATTTGTATTCTTGGGAATGGGACATACCTTGGTTACCTTGGGTTCCGGTGACTGAAAGAGTTGTTGGAGGGCGCATCCGTTCGAGCTATTACAGGGACGGTAAGTACTACGTACATCAGTATGTATCATAGGGACAGTGTAGGGATAGCTGGCTTACCTCCAGTCGTAGTGTAAAGACTGGAGGAAAGCCTCGTCGTGTCCATGTGTAAATAGAGGGTCGGTATATGGTAATATAGCGTGAAGAACGAATTGTATATCCTATGTACCGTGGGCTGTATCTCCAATATTAAGAGTCCTCCGCATACTGTATCACTTGCGCGCCCGCTCAGAGTCAGAACTATCCTGTAGCACTCCGGCTATGTACATCCCAGTATTTACTACATATACCGTCCGTGATACTGAATAGTAGTCATTCAGTATTTCTGCTTTTTTGGCTTAGCGGCTGTGCGCAGCAGCCCGGTCGTTACACATCCACCCCAGCTGCAGCACTCAAAAATGTCCATTTCTCGGAGATCTAGGGTTGACCACCGTCTGCGTCTTCAATCGTCCCGCTCGTCCTGCCAACGTAAATGGCGACGAAACAAACAGAAGGTGAGCCCAGGATATCCCCCAGTGATGCTTCCTGTTTCCTCCCCTTTCTGCCGCGTTCACCAGTGATTATGAGATTGATCCAACAAAGTCTTCTCCTATTCCCTGCAAACCTTCGGACCCCCCCTTGCCCGTAAACTTGATCCTCGAGTCCCTCCATCTCTCTTCTTGGGGTCAGGCCACGAAACCGTTCTTCACTGGTTCTGCTTTCGTTTGCAACTTGGCATTTGAAAAGTTTTACTTTCGACTACTGGCAAACCATGAGGTCGGTGCACACCTGTTCTGTCTACCGTCCCAAACCCATTCTTTACCATCACACTCTATTCTGGAGGACACTACTCCTCAGGGGCGAAGAGGTTGGGACTATTTCTCTTTTGCGATTCGTCTCGAGGACTATATCCACTCGCTGAGCACTCGCATGCTATGGCTTGCTGTCTGTTATTCCATCCATTTGACATACTCTGAACCTGGTTCCATCCAGCATGGTCCAGGCAATGAATGATAGAATAACGATGGTAGGACCAAAGCGCTCGCTGGGCCAGTGCTAGACCAGCGGATATAAGTAGGACACTGCCGTACTACGGTAGGGGCACCGCTAGCTGCGCATCAGCAAACCGCATTTGTTACGTGACGACTTTTGCAATGAGCAATGGCAGAAGCTCTGATTGGGCAAGAGCCCTATGGTACGACAATTTTCGTTTTATATTATGATAGCGCAATATTTGGAGTTGGAGGCTTTGAAGCCCCCATAATGGTACGGCAATTTTCCTTTTATATTTCGATGGCGCAGCCTGAGCGTCTGTGCTGATGCTTGCCCAATGAGGGCCTTGAAAACCCTCGCATAGGCCTCGCAAGAGTCATCACAGATGCTAACATCACAATGCGCTATACGGATGTTTTCAAGGCCAAAGCAGACCGAGAAATGACACCATGCCTTGATTATCACCAGTAGCGCACACCAAGCAGGCATGCCCAGGAAGGTGTGTTCTCCGATGTGTGTGCTAACCGGTTTCGTGTTATATATGACTAGTTTAGACAGTCATTACATAATAATATCGCTTGCAAAAAAAATCCTGCTCTCGTTTAGCGCCGGCGCTTCGCGCAAAAAAATTACTATGCCACTAATTTTATTACATAATTAGCCGTTGTCCAAAGGACAGCAGCTGCCCTTGATCACCACCATGTGTGCACACCGAGCGGGTATGCCCAGGGAGAGTCTTGCGCATACACTCACAGGTGTGCTCATGGCACTCGTGCTGACTGGTTTCGTGTTTGGACTCAGTTGCTTCCGCTGGTGGGGATGAGGCCCAGCAACCCATGTACCCCGGCACTTGCCGGTATAATGATTCAACTTCCTCAGCATACTCTTGAATAAGCCTCCACGACATTGACCAGCGCAGAGATGCAAAGTGCGAGTGGGGCTGCTGACACCGCCAAAAAAACTTTGATAGCTCACCGACTCCTCCAAGGGTTGCTCTACTTTCTGCATTGCCTGTCTTATGCTATGCCGCCTTTCTGTTTGGTGTTTGGACACGTTAGTTCACCTATTTATCCCCACTTTTCCCTGATCAGTCAGAGTCCTTCTGATTCGTTGCTCAGGTATACCCCCCGGCAAGGGTCGGATGCCTTCTATATATGTCCATTATCATCCGTCGGAGAGCTATTACTTATGCCAGGCCTCAACCGCGCATTTCAGAATCTCACCTCAATGATGTTTCCCCTCCCAGACCTGTCAGTAGGCATCTCAAGTGTCACCTATGGTGTCGCAGCCATCGCTGCCGCCACTTTCGTCGTTGCAAAGTTGTATCATCATCCCCCCAAAGTACTATGTCCGCTTAATGCAAACGTTTCCTCTCCTTATTCACGCCTTGCTCTCTTAGCTCGGCGGTATACCCACCGTTGGATCGAGCAGCTGGCTCGGATCGTGGTGGGATGCATGGAAATTTCAGACCAATGCATCGGACATTATACATGAAGGGTACAAAAAGGCAGGTCTAGCGCTTCGTGTATTTGATACGTGCTCACCCGGAGCATTTCAGTACAAGCCAGCGCTCTTCAAAGTAGCACAACTCCACGGTTGGTCAGTCATTCTTACTAGCTGTGAGCACGTGGAAGAAGTGCAGAGAGCACCTGAGGACACGATCTCGCTTACGGCAGCCAAACATGAGGTGATCACCACATTTTTTCTGGTGGGATCTACTTGGATTGACTTGTCAATAGGTCCTTCAGTTTGGGTACACGTTTGGAGTTGAAATCATGCAGAATCCCTATCATATTCCAGTTATACGCTCACAGTTGACTCGGAATATCGGAGTCTTGTATCCAGACATCAGGAATGAGGTTATCGCGTCCTTTGATGACGTGCTGGATCTCAGAGGTAATGGTGAGCATGTTGTTCTTATCCACGTGTGCTGTTCACGAGTGGGTATCTAGAATGGAAGAGTGTATCGGCGCTCAGCAGCATCCAAAAGGTGGTCTGCAGGGTTAGCAACAGAGTGTTTGTCGGACTCCCACTATGTGAGCCCTCCAATTGTCTCTATTTCATTCGCTATTCACACCCGTGATTCTAGGCCGTAGCCCTGACTGGATTGATCTTAATATTCGGTTTGCCATGGATGCCCTTAAAGCAGGTGGTGTCATCAGATTGTTCCCGAAATTGTTGAAACCGTAGGTTGCTTCCATGTGACTGCCTGTGACCTAGGTGTTGACGTGATGATAGCATAGCTGCTCGGTTATTTATGGATGTTGGGAAGAACCTCCGTACTGGAAGGAAGATTATCGGTCCGATGATCGAGGAACGACTGAAGTCTCTAAAGGAGCATGGGAATGAGTGGACAGACAAACCTGTTGGTTCATTTCTCTCGCAAGCAGGGACCGTCACTTAATATCAATTTCTTTTTGAAAGACTGATTATTTGATATGGCTCATGGAGGAGGCTGAGGGCTCAGAGTTGACGATAGAGCACCTGACACCTCGTATAATGCTCGTCAATGTTGCGGCAGTCCACGTGCGTCCTAATGTTGTTTTTTATGTCAGTGATACTCAGGTATTTTGATCTCGCGGTTAGACGTCTTCCAATGTATGCTTCGAATATCGTGATGTTGCACCCCCAATTGACCCAACCTGACAGAGCTTCACCCATGCACTCTTCTACCTCGCAGCCCATCCACGATATGTCCAGCCACTTCGCGAAGAAGTAGAAACGATTGTAAAGAATGATGGATGGTCCAAGATTGCAATGAACAAGATGCGCAAAGTGGACAGTTTCCTCAGGGAGTGTCAACGCCTCGAAGGGGTTTCGAGCCGTATGGTTTCTGCATTCGTTGTGTGCACCGACAATTCTGACTATTTGATCGATTAGTGAGCCTGATGCGCAAGGCATTGAAGGACTACACTTTCTCGGACGGCACTTTTGTACCGAAAGGTACCATGATGTTTGCTGCCTCTCGATGCATTCATCACGACGAAATATTCTACAAGAATGCTGACACGTTCGAACCCTTCCGATTCTCGGATATGCATGAAGAGGAGGGCGAGGGTGTGAAATACCACTTTGTCTCGACGAAAACCGAGTATTTGCCCTTTGGACACGGCCGATTCGCATGGTGTGTCCCGTTTCTTTCCGATTTGGCGAGAAAACGAGTGACCCAACAATGTGTTTAGCCCCGGACGTTTCTTCGTTGCGAACGAGTTGAAATCTATGCTGGCGCACATTGTGGTGACGTACGACGTCAAGTTGGCGGAGGATGCTTCGCCGCTGCGTCTCGGGGCTGGTATGCAGTCCGATCTGAGGGCAAAGGTCATGTTCAGAAGGAGGGTTGACTGAGTGAGCTTTTCTTTCTCCCTCCTGTGTAGTAACTACGTGTATTTTGTACAATTCGTGTTTTTAAGAACAGGGCATTCCCTCGCTGCCTTACGTACTGTATGCCCAGATCTGTGATGGGATACTTTGTCCCCCACCCCAATCTAAATCTGGTTGAACTGGGTGCTTGATGATTGTTCATAGTTGTTTGGTAGGGTTAGCTCCATTCTATATCATCTATATCTGCATGGAATCCTTTCGGTAGTGACTATACCAAACAATCATTCATGTCCGAAGAGATGATTACCACGAGTTCCAGGCGAGATCTAGGGGCATTCAGGATCGGCGCCACTCCCACTATAGTACCACCTCAAATCCAGTTTTCCAGAACGCTAGGGGTACGCAGTCACAGACAGTTTCGCATTATGTTTAGGGGCAGACGCACTTCGAATAGACGAGGGATGGATAAGGAAGGGCTACTCCCCATCACTGATCCAAGCAATTTAGGGGTGACATCGTTCCCAAAGTCGTGAGATACATATGACACAGTTCAACATTTCATTTAGTCAATCCTCCTTCTGAACATGACCTTTGCTCTCAGATCAAGTTGCTCTGCATTCGCAACATGGACTGAACACGGAAGCGGGGCGTCGTCCGTCAACTTCACGTCATAAGTCGTCACGATGTGAGCTAACATGGATTTCAACTCGCTTGCAACAAAGAACCGACCCGGGCTGAGAGGTTGTCAACGCTTCCTCTCACCGCCGTGGGGAAATAAAGGGCGTACCACGCGTGTCGACCGTGTCCAAAGGGTAAATATTCAGTTGCTGTCGAGACAAACTGATATTTGACACTCTCGCCGTCTGCCTCGCGTAGATCGGAGAAACGGAAGGGTTGGAACGCGCTGGCGTTTTCGTAGAACGCTTCGTCATGCTGTATGCACCGAGCGGCAGCGAAGATCGTGGTTCCTTTGGGTACGAATGTGCCGCCCGAGAATGTATAGTCCTTCATCGCCTTGCGCATCACACTCACTGGTGGATGGAGTAGTCAGAATGGCTGACGCATCCAACGAATTCAGATACGATACAGCTAGCAATCCCCTCCAGACGTTGACATTCCCTGAGGAAGCTGTCCACTTTCCACATCTTGTTCAGTGCAGCCTTGGACCATCCTTCCTTCTTGACAATCGTTTCAACCTCTTCGCGGAGAGGCTGTATATATTGAGGGTTTGCGGCGAGAAAAAGGAGTGCACGAGCGAAGGTCTGTCAGGGGTTATTAGTCAAGCGGATTAGGGGTACAACATGAGATTTGGAGCGTACGTCGGAAGACGTCTAACCGCGTGATTGACAGTTATCAGCTTTAGAGGTGTACCAAGAAATGACATCAGGACCTACGTGGACAGCCGCAAAATTGATAAGCATTACATGAGCTGTCAGGCGTTCTACTGTCAGCTCTGCACCTTCTGCCTCCTCTATGAGCCACGATAGAAAATCGTTCTGTTAAAAAAACCGATAATGAGCAACGGTGCTCGTTCGTGAGCGAGATTGACCAACAGGCTTGTCTGCCCGTTCGTTTCCGTAATCTTTGATGGATCTCAGTCGTTCCTCGATTATCGGGCCGACAAACTTCTTTCCGCTGCGGAAGTTTTGTTCGACGTTCGTAAATAACCGGGCAGCTATACTGCAATCACGTTGAACATTGACACTAGGCAACCAAACCTATACGACTTACGGCTTCAACCAGTTCGGGAACAATCTGACAATAGCCCCTGCCTTGCCGGCGTCGAGGCTAAACCGAAGATTAAGATTGATCCAGTCGGGGTTACGACCTAGAGCAATTGAAGCCAAGCAAACGAAAGAGAGACAATCGGGAAGCTCACACAATGGGAGTCCAACAAATATCCTGTGACTTACTCTCCCGACTACCCTTTGGATGCTGCTGAGCGCAGGTACACTCTTCCATTCTGGATGTGCATCCATGAATAGCACGCACTGGTAAAAACGATACGCTTACCATTACCTCTGAGGTCTAGCACGTCATTGAATGCAGTCATAATCTCATCTTTGACTTTTGGATACAAGACACCGACGTTCCGAGTCAAGTGTGAGCGAATAATCGGAATATGTTTGGAGTTATGGATGATCTCAGCCCCAAATATGTACTCGGACTGAGTGAGCTGTTGGCAACACTCAGGATCAGTCCAAGTGGCTCATACTGGAAAAAGATGTTTATTACATCGTGCTCGGCTGCTGTAAATGAGAACGTGTCCTCGGAAGCTTTCCGCACTTCTTCTACATGCTCTGGGCTGGTCAGAATGACTGTCCAGCCGTGAAGTTCTGCTACCTTGAATGGCGCTGGCTTGTGCTGAAACACTCCGGGTGAGCACTTGTGAATTGTGCGAAGCCCTAGACTTGCCTTTGCATACCCTTCTTGTATAACATTGCGCGCATTGGTCAGATATGTCCAGGCAGCCCACCACGAGCCGAGCCAGCTACTCGATCCAACAGTTGGTATACCACTGAGCTGGGGAAGCAAGGCGAAGATGAGGCATGGAAGTGTTTACGTTGATTATACGTACTCTGGAGGATGCGCACAACTTTGCGACGACAACAGCGGCAGCGATGCTTGCGATACCACAAGTGACACCTGAGATCCCCACTGGCAGATCTGGCAGGAGCATTGAGAGGTGTCAGTGTCCAAGACGTACGGCTGTCACCTGGCATATATAGGTATGGAACATTTGCATTCCGACGGGCGTCCATGAAAAGAATCTGAAACTTGACAATAAAATAAAATGTATCAAAGGCAGGGCTCCACGGAGAGCTACTTATACCATACTTACCCGAGGGAAACTGTGTACGGAAGAAGGCAGCAAGAGTGCCAAGATCAATGAACGGAGTTGGGGGGGCGAGGGCACTGCCGTGAGATCTTGGAGCCGAGTCCATTGGTCGACCAATCAGCAGTCAGGAAGTGAGCCTCGGCCTCTACACCATGTCCGGATAGTGAACACCAAAAGAAAGGCTGTCTGTGGGGGATGGCGTACTTGAGGCAAGCGATGTACAAAGTAGTGCATTAGCATAAATTTATGTGAAGCGTTGTGGTTTGAAAGTATTATCGCCAGCTCCATTCGCTGTCTCACTGGCAGCGACAGTGGCCGGTATCATCTGCATTATAGTAAGCAAAGCAGCGTTCTAGTCAGAGGCAACCAGCACGTACTAGGGTGTATACCTGCTTGTTCGAGAGAAGTCATCCGAGCTTCAATATTCTGGGACTCTCAGCCTGTGTATTTGAGTCCACACCGTGTCATGTACCAGCGCGATGCTGCTCTGCAAGCCCGCTCGGTGCGCGCATAGATGATCAAGGCAGCATTGTTGCTACACTGAGTCCTGAGCAACTGCTTTGGGACCGTCTTTAGATAACCAAACTCTTCCTTTTTGATCCTGGCGTGTGGTATATCCTGCATTCGCCGAGTCACAGTCCGACTCGGAAAGTAACGCCGTGTCACACATCCATGTTTCACTTTTCTTTTTTGTAAATTGCATTCTACGGTATCATCTCAGTGGTTCATTGCAAAGCTGAAGCCGAACTATCAGAGCGTTGCAATCATTATGTCGGGAGAAGGCAGAGAAGGACTCACGTGGATAGCCCCGATATTATGAACAATATACGAACTATGAAAGACCTTCCACCTCTTTCTATCGGAAATCCGATCATAAGTGTCAATCTTGTCTGTGCACTCATCCCTGTGTTCATTTGGAAAGCTCAACCGCTCCTCGATTATCACGTTCCAACCCAAGCCCCGAACACGACAGTGTATCTCACTCACGGTTTCAGTAAGCACGGGAACAGCCAGATAATGGCTCCTCCCTCAAAGACGTCCATCCTATATTGAATGACGAGATTTATCCCAACAGGGTCGTGGCTTAAGCAAACCGATATAAAACCAGAGGAAAAGGGTGTCATTAAAAATGCTCACACAACAGGAGTCCCTCAACCATCCTGTTGCATGTTCTGTAGATTACTTTTTCTGTGATGCTAAACCCCAGGTACATTATTCCACTCTGAATGTTCCGCATATGAATCAACAGCTCACATAAATCGGATCAACATGCTCACCATTGACATTGAGATCCAGCACGTTCCCAAAGGCGGTCTTAATCTCATCTATGACCTCTGGATACAGCGTTCCGATATTCCATCCTAGTTATAAGCAAACAACCAGCAAATGATGCCGTCTATCAAGAATTTGTGGTCCAGTCGTGTAGTCGAGGTGCATCTGCTATTGCAACGTGTAAATTAACATCGCGGAAGACAAGGATGACTGACATCCTTTATGGCATCCGCAAGAGAGTCTGTCATCGGGTGCTCTTTAGTTGATCCAAATATTCGCAGCTACTAAAAATGACCACCCAGTGACAGAGTTCCGTAACTCTGTCGGATGGTGCCGACTTGTATTGGAGACACTCTGACCAAACCTGCACGGATGGTATCGAATGCATTGATTCGTACCCTTGCTGTATGATGCCCTGCGCATTGGTCAGATACTTGAAAGAAGCCCGCCACGAGCTGAACCAACTGGTTGATCCAATTCAGAGGAAAACCACGGAGTTGGGTAGATATGTTTGAGTCAGGGCCATGGAACATTATCATCGTATTTTCAGAAACCACACGGACCATGGAACGCTGGGACAGCTTTATGATAATGACAGCACCGAGAAGAGCGACAGCGACGACGTAACAAAGGATGCTTGACGGCAAATCGAGATCGAGCCAGATGAGCGGAGAACTCATGGAGCGGTTATGTATTAGTTGACTCGCTGCTGTCAATCGGCACAGACACGTTGTCGCGCATCGGCGTAAAAGTTCGTCTGCCAGTGTCGTGTCGTGAACATCGGTCAGTGTCAGCTTTACACCACAAGGTTTTGTCTCGCTCACCGATACAGAGTAGTATGAATAATTTGTGCCATCACCCACAGCCTCAACTGGCGAGCGAGACTCGCAGTGGCGACGTAACGAAAATGAAAGGGCTGCGGGGGGCTATGCATGCGTCGGCTGCCAGGAAATGTCACATAGCAAGACGCACATCGAGTGTCATCCATACCTACAAGACTCCGAGGGTGTCCCACGCTAATACACAGGTTCGGCTCGCATGCTAAACGTTGATGTGGACCAGTAAGGATGTTGGCACACTTGAAGCAGGCCACCCCAGGATAATTTACGACACGAGATTCCGTTGAGATGGTGGCTCCAAACATCAAGGGGATTAGAGTGTCTGTGGTGAGTGGTGAGTGTTGAAGGTGTTGCTGACAATTCGACAAGGGTTAGACCAGATGGGGGTGCGAGAAGTTTGAACTCGTCACCAATTCCTGAGACACCTGTTTCAAGAAGTTCTGTCACGAATGCCGTTTAGTGGGTTCAAACACTGATTAGGTTGTGCCATCCACTTATAGGTGGCACATACACGCATACCCCAAACGTAAAATCAAGAACCGATCGTATTCAGCTCGACTTATCGAATACATAGAAATGCCAGCACATGAGGCAGGCGAAATGCGCGAGGCAAGAAAAAAAAAACAGGTTTTGAAAATAAAACCGAGGTCGATACTCAACCATATAGGTCCCGTAGCGTTGTGTCGCCTAGTATCTCCTGTCGTCATAGCGGCCACCGCGGTCGTAGTCGCGTCCACCCCCGTAACCTCGATCGTAATCACGGTAGCCACGTTCATAGTCGCGCGGGCGATCTTCATGACGACCACCGCGACCACCTCGGTGATCATACTCGCGGGAGTAACGGCTATCATATGGCCGGGGGTCATAAGGTCGCTCATCTGCATCACGAACTCATTTCGTATCTCTGCAACAAACAAATACGGACATACAGTCGTGGCGTTTTGGCGGCCCATAGTAGCGTCCAGGAGTGGGTGTTCGTGCACGCCCGCGTCGAGCCTGGTGTCCCAACGGTGATCAGCAGGGACAACAAGAAGCTACAGCACCAATACATCACCTTTTCGACTGTGACGATTTTACCCATGATTTCTGTGGCGTTCAGCGCGGTAATGGCAGCGTCCGCTTCCTCGGCAGTCTCCATAGTGACAAAACCAAAGCCACGAGATTCGCGGGTGTGAGGATCGTACATGACGGATGCCTTCTTGACCTAGAGCAATAACCTGTCAGTGGCCCTGTCGCCGGAGACGCGAGCCCCCCCAGAAAGTAGTATAAACAAGGGGTAGACGAACTCGGCCAATTTTGGCAAAGGTTTGCTCGAGGTCACGCGTGTCAACTCTGTGGCTCAAACCCGAGACGTGGAGGTTGTTTCCCGGGTTAAGACCTCCACCACGACCGCTGCAATTTTTTCATTGCATCGAGAAATGAAAGAGAAAAAAGAAAGGTTATTTAGAGATGGACAGCTCAGCAATGACGAGGAGACGCACTCGCGGTCATCACGTCCCGGGCTCCTGCTTCGGCTGGAACGACGGGGAAGTTCGCCACCACGATCACGAACAGGGGACCGAACACCGGTGTTCCAGCTAGTTTCGTCGGGATGAGGGGGACCGCCGTTCATATTTGCATCTGCAGGGATGCTGATCCCAGAGGGCGCAATGTCTTGGGTGTTCCAGGCTGAGGATAAGAGAGAGAAGAGAGCACCACAAGGGGTTCACGAATGGGAAGAGAAAAATATCAACGTTGGTCATCGGCGGGTTGGTTTGGAGAGGAGAGGAGAGGAGAGGAGAGGAGAATGGGCGGGAGGGAGAAGAGAGGTGTGGAGGATGCATATGTTGAATGGTAGGAGTGGAATTAGAGAAAAAAAAAAGTGGCGTAAGATTGTATGTGACATCAGAGACGCCAGCCTTGAGCCGACCACTAGCGAAAGAGAGGGAAAAAAGAGAGATACTGAATCCCCATCGTCGTTTCAAACGGAAGTGCTGAAGCGAGGTGGGAGTCCACTAGTACGTGTGCTGGTACTACTGAGGCGGGTCGTTGCCGCAGAAAAGATCGAACGCAGAAATCGTCGTCGTCGTCGGGCTGATGCTGAAGACGTACCGTCATCCATTGTTGAGTATCTTGTTGTTGGCGTCGTCGTGGTCCTCGGTGAACACGAAGAGAAGGGAAAATGCGGGAGAACATCCCACACTTGCTGACATAACAAAGACACACACTAAGGTAGATAAGGTCTTAATCAAAGTGTACATATTCCCTCCTCAAATACATGGTGTTCTCATTCATCATACGCGTGTATCTGCCAGGGAGCTCTAAAAGTCCATCATCATCAAGGAATACGACATCAACTCACCTCGGCAGCCAAACGAGGCCACTCTGTCAACGCTTTTGCGTATTCGTCCCTTCCCTCATCAAGAGGTCTATCCGGCGTCCAAAGCATAAAGGACGTAAACGTAGACGAGGGTACCAATGTCCTCGTCGGGGGACTCACGTCTGCATCGGAGAGACCGCAGTCACCATCGACATCGTCCCTTTCTCCTTCACGTTCATCCGCTGTTTCACGCGCCAGTCGACGTGTTGCTGCGCGAGTTTTGGACCCTGGTTTAGTTTTCTGTGACCGGCGACCCGTCGCGTCCATTGGCGTGCGTAAGACGAGCCCTCTATATCCAGCTGGAACGTCCACCGCTTGTCCGTACATCTGCCGTCCTCGAAACGCGGCGAGGAGACGCTCGACACGTCTTGGCGCAGGGGTGTCACGTACGATAGTCGGTCTCGACAAGTCATCGAGCGGCACAGCAACGTCTGAAACAGCCTGTGTCTCCTGCGAGTCCACATCCATGGCACTCTCTAGCGGGAACTGCGCAACTGTCCCGTTCTGTCCCATCTGGTCCACCTGATCTGTCATGTCGTTGGACAAGGTAGCGCTCGACGATGCCACGTCTCCCTCGCACGCACGCTCGTCGTGGGCCAGATTCCCGACAGATGTTATCATTGATGATGACGACATTGTGAGATTGCTCTTTGTCCCGCTCGCTATCGAGGTCGACGACGAGCTTGCGACCAGGGTAGCAGTGCTTGACGACTGTACAGGCAGTGGTGGTGGTGGTGGTGCAGGTCTTGGACGGAAGTAGCGAGATATAGGTGCAGGTCCCGTATAGGCTATGCGAAAAGGCATCAGGGAAGGCTTACAAGCCGGGAGGGACGCTGCATCGGTTGCTGGGACGAACGCCATGAACCAAGAGGCATGCACAGCCACATGTAGTTCACCCGCTCGACCCACCTCGACTCGCGATGTTGATCCACTCTTTATTCTCGTAGCCGTCAGTCCGGGAGACCATCTGGTACTTTTGGTCGAGTAAACTGGTTTTCGGGCCTCGTCTAGTCTAGAAAATGAACATATTACTGCCGATGGTGAGAATCTTCAGCCTGGGTTGCTGGTGGTTGGTGCTCTGTACTAGAGGTAATATCGGACCAGCTCTGAAACGAGCCCATTCTTGTTGACATACTATCGTATAGCCCGACGGTAGCTTCAGGGTCGATCGCCTTCAAGCCTAGTCAGCTAACAGCCCTCGGGGACTCCTGGCCTGGGAAACCTGGTCCTGCCTCTAATGATGTCTTTCTCTTTTCCAGGCAGACTGTGGTGACGAGGCATCCAAGCGCGTTGACTCACGTATGTATAGGCTTCCAGCGCCGAGTTTACCTAAACCAGGTTCTCTAGACTTCTCACAGCTCCCGAAGCGTTCGAGCACTTGAAAAAGGTCAGGCCGAGTAATGAAAGGATGACGGTCCGATCACATCTCCTACGACGTAATCCATGCCTCCTCTTGGTACCCCTCTTGTCGATTCAAAGTTCACTCTCAACTTGTCCGGGATAGCTAGCTTCTTCGGTGGTCAAGAAGCTATTGCCGCCATGGCTACTGTCCCCCTTTGTGAAGGCAGGCGGTGGCTCGGATGGTACAATTGTCCGGGAAGTTTCTCGTTTTCTGCAAGTTTTGCGCGGATGGCAAGTCCACGCGCTTGGGAAGGCTTGTTTTCGCAAAGACATCCACCCCGAGTTTTATCAGGGCTTGGGCTCGATGGCAAAATGGGACCCAAGTATATCGCAGCTCTGACTGGGACGACGATGCACACAGGACATTTGGCCCATCTCACTGTGAAGCAGAGCAAGGAGATGGAGGAAGTAATGGTTCCGGGGAGGTTAGCAAATCCGATCGACGTTGTATATCTCGTCATGGACTCCGTCAACTACAACGTCCCCGTCAAGCGACTTCCCCTCTCCCACGCGCTAAGTGGACTCATTCCAATGACCATTAGCATCACGGCCTGTGTTATGTGCGCGTTGGTCTACGACTGGTACAGTTTCTCCATGATCTTGCTAGGGATAGTTTCAAGTGGTTTGGCCACTTTTGTTGTCGGCAGGGGAAGACTTAGAATCAAGAAGCCAGCTCAGAATTCGGTTACAGATCCTCCACCTGGACTGCTTCTCGGAGAAGACAGCGTGGTCGTGATGAAAGGCGAAGCAGGGGGCGTCAACGTCATCACGAGCGCCCGTTTCGATTTGGGTACTGGCTCAGAGACAAGGAACCAATTTCGTCGTGGTCTCTATCAGAGCTACCCCGCTATAAGTGCCATGTGCATCTTCCTGTTCACCACCCAGTTCATCCTCCAGCTCCTTCTCATCCCTCAAGGCACTCTGTTTGGCCAGATCATGTTCGTCGTCTCCCTCATCGCATCGTGGACGTATAACTACCGCCTCTCTTTGTCGGACGTGGAGAAAATCCAGGCCAGACTCCTCTTTCAGACGCTCGGAGATCCGCAGATGTATCGGTTCTGTGTCGGGACGAGGACGACTATGGCAGTCTTGGTGTGTCTCTTGCTCTTTCACGATGTCAGGGACTCCTCTGCGCAAGAGGGCCAAGATCGTCGTCTCAGCATTCTGCACGCGTGTCTCCCTCACGTCAATTCTACTCGCGGCGTGTGGAATAAATGGATGGAGAAGGTCGTCGAGCAACTCATGAATGTTGATGATGTGTCGCTGTCCCGGTTGGCCGTGGACGAGGAGGGTGAGGACAAGTTGCTTTCGGAGACGGAACGAGCATTGCTGTTTACACTACTCGGAGATGCGCGTGCGGCATTCGAGTGGTATCTCGACAACTGGACGTTTTACTCTACTCTGGGTAGTAGCAACAAGTTAGCTAGGGGGTGATCGGGGTCCTGCATGTCGAGTCACGTCCAACTTTGTGTTGTCCCTTTTTCGGTGAGATTGATTTGAATGTGGTCTGCCCGCGCACTACGCCGAACTTGCTTTTATCGATCGTCTACTCGTTCCGTGTTTATTCACCACTACACACGCGCCATGTCTACCACTGAGTCGCTCGTCGCAGAGATCACACGACAAACAGCGCTCGTCAACGAACTCAGACTACAAAGCACAGACCCAACCGCCCTGGATGCCGCCAGAAAGAAACTCGGCGAACTCAAAAAAACGCTCGGCGCGATTGGGAAAACTGAGGCGGCCTCGGGGGCTGCTCCTGGGACGAGCGACAGCAAAGACGGAAAGAAAAAGGACCGACTGTTGCTCAAGACTGCCAAGGTGAGCCGGCGTGGCACGTACTTTCTCCTGTGACCGGGAGGCTGCGCGTGTGCACGCCCGAATGTGTTGGGTCGGTCGATTCGACAATTGACTCTTTGGAACATGGACTTTGTGGGCCCCTTTTTGTCGCTTGCCTTGCTAGGGTACACGGGATTACGGACCTGTCGAGATGTTCTGTCGGGAGCACATCGAGCGGATCGTCAAGGACGTGTTCACGTCGTATGGTGGCAGTTGCCTCGATACGCCTGTATTCGAGCGCAAGGACGTGCTGACGGACAAGTACGGCGAGGACTCCAAGCTCATCTTCGATCTAATGGACCAAGGAGGAGAACAGCTTGCACTGAGATATGATCACACCGTCCCGCTTGCGCGCTACGTGGCCATGTCCGGCGCGACGATACAAGGCAAGATCTGGCAGGTGGGAAAGGTCTACCGGAGGGACAACCCTGTCATGTCCAAGGGACGGATGAGGGAGTTTATGCAGGCGGTGCGCAGTGTCCACCTGGTGCTATTCTATGCCATCAGTCACTTGACCCGTCACGCTAGGATTTGGATATTGTAGGCGTGTGGGATCCAATGATCCCCGATGCGGAGATCGTTAGTCTACTGTGCACGATCCTGACGCGCTTGGACGTGGGCGAGTTTACAATCAAGGTAGGATGTTTTTGGTACTCGCGATCTCGTCTCATGCATATGCTGAACATGCTCTACGACAGATTAATAACCGTAAAATATTAGATGGGATTTTCGGGACGTGCGGCGTACCTCCACACAAGATACGTGCGATCTCCTCCGCTGTAGACAAACTAGACAAGGTATGCCTCCGCACATGAAGGCTCACACCATTCATTTGCTTAATTCCCGAATGGCCAGCTACCTTGGGTGGATGTTAAAAAGGAAATGACAGATGAAAAAGGGTTGAGCCCTGAAGTTGCGGACAAGATTGGAGAGTATGTCAAACTCAAAGGTCAGCCACTCCCCGACAATTCTATCAACCTTTAGAGTGACGACGAGCGACCAAACAGGGGGACCATCTCTATTAGACCAACTCAAAGCCGATGCAACGCTCATGTCCAATCCTGACGCAAAAGACGGCATCCTTGAGATGGAACTCTTGTTCATGCTCCTCGGAGCATACAGCGTTCTTGATAAGGTGAGTCGAATCGAACGGCCTTCATTACATGCCCCCCTTCATACACCCATAGATTTCTTTCGACATGTCGTTGGCACGTGGTCTAGATTACTATACTGGAATCATATACGAGGCTACTGTGGCGGCCTCAGCACCCCCCGGTTTCACTCCCGACGGTCCTGCATCCACACCATCCGAACTACCATCCACGTCTACACCCACGGCTTCCAAACAGAAAGTCAAAAAGCCCAAAGGCGAAAATGCAGACGATGAAGACGTAGATGAATCCCAAGTGGGTGTCGGCTCCATTGCCGCTGGCGGACGGTACGACAACCTCGTGGGTGCGTTTACTTCTGCGGCAGCAGGAGAGGGAAAGAAGGGTGCCCAGTGTCCATGTATCGGTGTCAGCATTGGGTTAGATCGGATATTCGCGCTCGTATGGCCCAAGTGGGTAGAGAAGGGCATGCGGAGCAGGGAAACGATGGCGTACGTGATCGCCGTGGGCGACGGGTTACTCGAGGAGCGGATCAGACTGGTTCAGGAACTGAGAGAGGCTGGAATCAAGGTGGGGGGAGAGCTGGGTTCCATATTGTTGGCATACAGGTGACTGACACTCAACCGCTTTGTAGACGGACTTTCTGGCAAAGCGGAAACCGAAATTACCAGCACAGTTCGCAGCGGCGGAGAGAGACGAGGTGCCGTTTGATATACTGCTGGGCGGTGACGAACTGAAGCAAGGCCTGGTCACCGTCAAAGAACAAAAGTGGGAGTTTATCGACGGAAATAAGGTCAAGGTGCAGGCGATGGACCAGGGCACAAAGGTCAAGCGAGAGGAGCTCGTCGACTGGATCAAACAGACGCCGACATATCTCAATTGGTCGAGCGGTAGACTCATCTCGACGTCGGTCTAGTTATTGTAGCAGCATACCATAGAGTTTTTTTTTCTCATCGCCTCGAACCAACAACATCACAACATGGTATTATTGAGGATCTATGGTATCGTTGTGAGACATGCCCATAATCTGGAACCTTGGTGCAAAACGCTTTACGAGCGTTTCGAAAGTCCATCTTGCTGGACATCACGGGTATCGCGCCAGTTTCCATCCCTGTCTTTCTTGCGCACGGTGAAGCATGCAATACCGAGGTACTCCGTGATGTCGCTGATTACGAGGGTACAAAAGCGGGCGTACGTGAAGAACGAGATTGCGAGCGTCAGGTAAACAAAGTTGGCAGTGCGTTCCGGTGTCGACTGGATGATGGGTGGTCTGGGAGAATGTGAAGCAACATATAGCACCGAACTCAAAGACGACATACCCATGAACTAAGTAGGGAAGATGGGCATCGATAACGCCGATAGCACTCCATACCCACATCGAGCTCCACCACGGGAAAGGTGTCTTCGTCACATGGCTCAAAATTATCTGTCCGACATGGTGCGCACACTGCAAGCCCCACGCACACATAGATGGAAGAAAGAGTGACGAGTGAATGATGTTCGAATGGTAGAACGATGGATGAAGTAACCATAGAACTTGAAGTACCGCCGACACTACGAAGGGAAGAAGAAATACTAGCGGTTTGAGAGTAGACTTGCCCGAGGCTCGCATAGCCTTGTATACATTTCGGTAGCTTACAGTAGCATGAGTAACCTTCCACATGCAAGAGGATGGTTATACCTGGACACAATATTAAATCCCAAACCGAAGGCACCAAACACCATGAAAGCCTCGTTTAGACCGATGTCAGGGATCATTCTAGCGATTTGTGGTAGACGCTCTAAATAAGTGAAAGCAAGGAGACGCTGGTCCCAAAACGAAGATCCTACATGGCCATGAGTCTGGATAAATATCCAGCAAACAGAACGCTCACCAAAGACTCCGGAGATAATGTAGATGAACACGACCATAAGAATACCTTCAACGGGTCCAGAAAATGGCCCGAGATACAGTATCCCAGTATGGTGTTCTTCCCATGTGGTTAAGTAAAAGCTGGCAAGGGTGGCGACCTGCGATGCTACAGTCCACCACGAACGACCTAGGTTAAGAGCTCTAGCGGCCAATATAACTTCCAGCTGGCAAGGGCATGAGAATTTGCATCGCAAGCATAAGGATATTGCCTTACCGAGGTATTGAGTGCATCACAACCTGAATGATTGGGATCAGCTTGCAGAAATGGAAATGAATGTTAAGGAATACCATGATCAAACAATTCACCAAGCGGACCAGCCATGCCTGTGCGGCGGGCTTGCTTCCTTCGAATCACTGGACATCAGAGAGGTCTGAAACTAGTGAGATAGCACCCTCACCCATCTATAGAGTCGAAGCTCTGGTATATGAAGAGGCCAAGGGCCCACCTATATCGCCTGATAAATAAATCCGACCATAAAGTCAACCAAGAAGGCACACGTGAAATACATCCATTGCGGAGGGCCAACTAGGTCATCCTTGTCCGTATAATACAGTGGGTCGTAGATTAACAGTGAAAGAAAATTCAGCGCGACTATCGAAAGCCCAAGTAGAGTTATCTGCACTATATATTAGTTCCACCGTCATTGAATGATTGTTCTGGAAACGCACTGTATTCGGTGCGACTGTCAGTGGCCACAGCGTGATGAACCAATTCCAGTAGGGAGCGAGCACGTATCGGGATACAAGGGACCTGCGGATGGTCAGAACTCAGTTGATGTGAACTCGAGTGAACATACATACTCATCTACACCCTTGTAAGTATATGACTTGAGGTTTTTGAGAGCTGATGGTGATAGATAGCCCATTGGCATGCCTCTATGAAGTAAGAAAAGGGACCAAAGCAGAATAGAGTCAAAGCCAACCCGTATCACGTGACTAAGTCAGTATTCAATTAGTACTTCAAATTACGCCGCCTGTGTCTTTTTGATCCTCGTTTGCCATGCTACACCAATTGCCAGCAGAGGTTGCTTTGCATACAATATCGTATCTTCCATTAAATTCGCTGTATCCTACCACTCTGGTTTCGCGCGATTGGAATACCTTGATTGCAGTCAACGAACCTACTGTGTTTAGGAATGCCGCAATACTCCACCGTTTCATCGACGAGGACCAACTTGGTGCAGGCTCGGCTCCAATTGATTGGAAGGCTTATTGTACGCTTGCTATCATTTTCCGGTGGTAATCATCACTGAGCGGCTCATATACAGGCAGGAGACAACTGGAAATCGAGAGGGGTTGGCGCGGCAAGTCGCCATCTGTCATTAGAGAATTGACCGCAACGGGAGTCACTGTACATCGGATCAAAGTTGACTATGAGTTCAACTTCGTCATTATAACTTGCCAGACAGGAGGCCTATTCGTATGCGACATCAAAAGCAATCGTGTCTTGTGGTCACTTCCTCCGGTCAGGCTCAGCAATTAGCACTCTCCTCTAGCCCCGATGTCTGATGATATTCACATCTAGACCCATACTATTCATTACGCACATTGTGAATATGATAGGGGTTACCTCGTTTTCAATCGGCATGACAACTGCAAGGAAGTCTGGCGACGTACTATTGACGCGGATGGTGATCAGCGCCCAGAAACCTCACCTCCGGACAAAAAAATGCTTGACGCATCTGCACAAGCTGCCACAATTCACCGTGCAAGGGAGAGTCAACGGGGTCATTTCACAGCCTGGGCCCTTCTTTGCATGCCAGAGAACACTCGCGCATTTCGCTTTTCATACCCAACTCTTCTAGTCGCCGCAACAAACAACGCGTATCTCTGGGATATCCTGAGGTTGCAGCTCGTCTCTGTCATTCGGGATATTCAGCGATCACACCACGGCCTTCGTTTAGCTACCATCAATTATGTCGAAGTCAACGACTTGTACGTGTTTATCTGCGGCAAGAGCGGATTGCGCATATTCGGGAGGGAAGGTGGAGCATTGCTGTACCAGATGTGTACGAAGGAGCTGATTGCTGCAATGTGGGACGTAACACCACAGACTCGTGGTTTAGCGTCGTCCGTCGTGCAACCCCAAATGCTTCTTCATAACCTTCATTTTCCTGGTCCTTTCCATGGCGAGTTTATGGCATGTGTGTACCTTCACTCTCGAGGCGTAGGAAGGGAAACTACTGACTGTTGGCCTTCAGGTCATGTGTCAGCGTCGGGAAATGATCTTGCCATTCTGACGTCGAACGGCAGACTAGTCATCCTCCCTGGTTTTCAGCGTCTATTTGCCGAATCAGATGCTATCCACCATCGAGATATCGCCATCATCTTGAATTTTCAACTATCGTCAAATGACGGAGAGATCTCATATTACATGGCAGTCGGTGATCGCAATGGGAAACTGGCTGTTGCTACGGTATGTGTATTGTACGACACTGACCAGCACCCCAGTTAACATCTCTCCTTCTTCTTTCTTTGTCTGTAGCGAAAGGGTATATATATCATCTCCCCCGATTTTGACTTCAACCGCATGACCGCCGACCGGCCACCTGAACCTGGCGTGTCCGTCTGCCGGTTGTCCAAGTTTGACAATGATCGCTTGTTATCCTTCATCTCCTGTCTACAGATTACACACGATGCGATTTACTTCACCTACAAGCCGTCACAGGCAATCGGATCGTCTGACCCAACTCATCATGTGCATGTTCACGATATCGGCGTCCACGGTGTACCCTGGGCCGATATGCTCCCGGAAGCGGGTGATGATATGGAGGATGGGTCTGCAGACGACTGGGAGGACGAAGACTCTGAAGACGAGGATCTGATGGGTCTTGGCGCTGGAGAGGACGACGGTCAGTACCTTTCACCTACTTGTTACATTATTACTATGTTCACGTGGATTGTAGATCTTGGGCACGTTATCATTAACGACTGGTTCTTGCCCACAACCCCAAGCACGGTGTATAGTGTGAGCCTTTAGCAAGGCAGATCTAGCTGTGATTTGTCCGTGAATCTCGAGTCATGGTCCGAAAAACGCTATCTGTACAAAAATCATGGGTACTACTAACCTGACCTACAATACATACTGACGATGCTAGCACGTGCATAACGACTTGCTTCCGATAACAAGTAATCCAGAAAGTGTAAATATAGCAGTGTGTGGGAAAAGGGACCGTGATGGTGAACCGAAATGAACCTATGATTTTTCAACCCTTGCGCGACTCGAGTCATCAGGCAGTTCCTCACAAACCTGAGCATACCCTTCAAACGCCGCAACCGCATCTTTCAGCAGTTGCTGGAGCAGCAGTCTCTCCTTGTCGGGAAGCGCCCGGTCCTCGTCGGTTTCCACCAAGTAGAGCAGCTTCTCGGATTCGGTATCCACGTTCACGAGCTGCTTGACGACCTTGTCCGACCACCGTCTCCATACGGTCGTGTTGCTTGGGAGACATGCGTGCAGGATCTCGAGGCGACGGGATTCGTCTTCTTCTGGGGACGAGGCCTTGACTCCATGGAAGAGCAGCAGACAGACGAAAACGACCATCGTCGTCCGCGTGCCGGCGCGGAACTTGCGCATCTCCGGATTCCCCAACGTCTGGAAGAGTACGTCCGTCTGTATTTTCTCCTTCTCTAGCGAGGACAGATACGGAGTTATACCCCCCCGAGACGCCAAGCGAGACGCAGAACATGATTTGGCCAAAGAGGGAAGCTTGGGGGATCAGGAGGAGCTGCAGTAAGAATTGTAGCATGAGCAGCAGGGAGCACATGCCGATGGCGTGGTAGCAGCGCACGGCGCCCTTGCTTGTCTCGACGGTTGAGCCTGCATCCGTCTCCAAATTGAAGCCCCCCTTGGTGATGGCATTCACGTCGCGTTCTTCCCCTTTTATCACCACTACCTCATCGTCGCCCATGAGTATGCCGTGGCCTGGTGGCGCACCGAGGGCAGGATTCTGGACAGACTTGATGACGAGTTTTCCTTTGCCGATGACAAAGCTGGCCCAGCCGCTAGAGACGATACCGAGCAGGATCATGGAGAAGCTGTACCAGTCGTACACCAGCGCAGACATGATGCAGGTCACGACGCTGACAATGATAGGGATGAGTCCGTACAAAGCGTCTGTGACGGGTAGGAGTGGGACGGGGCTGTCATAGTCGACGTGCTTCATGGCCAGATAGGCAACCTCGATAGGCTTCGTTACTCTCCCTTTTATCTCCTCTGCCACCATCTCCTTGCTCCTCTCCATCGTCAGATAAGCCAGATGTCGTGTTTGCATCGTTGTCCCAGATAAGGCCGCGATGTATTTGGGGCCCTTCTTGCCATCGAGCCCAAACGAGACGGCCGGCGAGTCGTTCGGTCCAGGAAACAGCCCATCCCAGAAACGTGAGTTCGCCATCCTGCCGAACCGTTTCGCGACGGTGTAACTGCCTGGAGAGTTGAACCATCCAAGCCACCGTCTGCCTCTGTAGAGATGGACGGTAGCCATGGCTGATATGGCTTCTTTACCCCCGAAGAACCCTGCGACGGCTGCAGAGTTGAGTGAGAATTTTGAATCGGCAAGGGGCTCGTGGAGGGGAGGCATTTCGTTAGTTTCTCACTGCTGCACCATCTGGGCTGTTTAAATACCCCCGCGCCAATAAGAGGCACGGCCGAGGGAATTACGACACAGATAGTAAGCCTGTGTGCCTCCCCTTTGGGACGCAAGTCCTTCATATATAAACGCTCGTACTGGATGACGACTGCTATGTTCGTGAGACAAAAAAATAGGTCGTAGGGTGCTTCAGGGCCAATGGATCATCGGGCGGAACGTCTCTTCCCTGCGAACAATTAAGTGACCTCTCGTCATTGCAAGGGAACATGTCGAATTATCCACAGCATGGTAGTGAGAATAAGACTTTCTGGGCTTTAGGCTGTGCCACAGGAGGTCTGGCTATTTGCGGCTGCACTCTTTTTGCGCGTCGTCGTCCCAGGTGATTGCTGTGCAAGATTTACCCATCGATAGACGCCCAGGACAAGACGCACCGATCCTCTCGTGAGAGACACTACGAAGATGCATGTCCGGGTTTTTCTACTCCTCGCGCACGCCTCATGGTGGTGCTGCGCTGCGCAGCGTATCGTCAGCGGCGTGCCCTTGAACGCTTCTAAGAACATGAGGCTATCCTGTGGACAGCAATTTGTTAATGATAATGCGAGGGTCAGGAGACCAAGTTCGAGCGAAACTTCTGAGCTCCATCAAATACGTGGGAATCCTGAGGCTAGTCTGGCAGGACTGCGGTGCCTGTGGGAAGATTGTCGCTTATGTAAGCTGATGTAGTGTTGAATTTCCAACGCTTCTCTTGTTTCCATGTGTGCTTGAAAACAAGGGAAATGCTCACCCGTAGTCACTGCGAAACGCTTCGAACAATGTCTTGACCGATGTGCTATGTGCGGAGTGAATATTCCAAAGACTTTGATGTCGTTTTCAGCTGACTTGGTCACTCGAGAAAACTGTCTAATGCATACCCTAGCTTTGGAGCCCATAGCAACTCGACACGACTCCAGAATTTGAAATGGAAGACGTTCTCTGTGTATCGTAGACATGCGTAGAATGTATCCCGAGACGAAGACAAATTCAGGCTTTCGCAAGGTGGGCTGTAACGTTCACATGAAGACGACAATCACTTCAACACCACTTTTCGGTCTTTATTGCCATGTAGTTCTGAACCTAACCACCTGGTTATTGACCAGTGAGAGAAAATCACAATCAACACTATGAGTACCTTTTTTCACAGTCAAAGAAAGCTGGGACTCTGGATGTCGTTCACTTTTGACCACCAACTTGGCGCAGTGTATTGAACCACCTAGTCGAGGTAGCCTCGCGGACCACTAACTCCGGTGGCCTCTCATTGGACCAGTCCCTCCGCTGAGCCCGACTCGGACAACTCGGGCTGCGGAACACACAAGAGTTGTATAATCTTTATCACCTAATCAAGTAGTACTAGCTTATCATCATCCATTTTTGGAATGTGCCTGCACTATCAGTTGATCAACCAGTTACGAATATTTTCATAAGCCCTCATAGTGAAAACAATAATAAAACACTCTCAAGTGCTTTTTCTTGGGGAATTGATTGAGAGGTTGTGCCATTCAGCACGGCTATAATTCAAAGCCCGAAGAATTTCCCGCAGTGCTAGCAGTCGAGCATTTCCAGATGCCGATGCGGAGCCTGAATCCATACCTCATATCCATTGCGTGTCAACTTGCGATCCCTCGGAAACATGAGCTGATTCATTTCTTTAATTGGATCTCTCAAATCTAAACGCTTCACTGCCGCGAGCACTCTTCAAGTCTGTCTCTCTGCAGCCAGCACCACTATTTTTATACATATGGTTATACTATGGTGAAACTTGCAACTTTTGTTAAGTAACCGAATGGCAGCGGAGCATCCGGACAGTGCGACACTGCGAAATTACGAAGGTCCGGGCGCAGATTAGGTTACGCACAGAGACGTTTCGAAACCAATTGACAGACTGCGCGGAGCCTGGTACCTTTCACTTGTTCACACCACTGGCTCGAGGATTAGTACGTATCTGGAACGACTCGACACCAGGCAGATTTTTCGAGTATCACTTGCAGTCGTATCGATGTCACGACGACTTGAAGATCCCAAAATGTGGCCCACCAGATAGTCTGTACTCACATATACTCGGCGGTGAAGATCGGATTGCCATAGTGGCTCGTCCGAGCACCTCCGACTTCAATTAACGTTCGGCTAGCGTTGACTGCACGATCATGATGCGCGGATTGCGGTGCATCATTCGTGCATGACGCTGTGGGGCTGTGATGGACTGGCGAGCGGTCGTCCATGGAACGGAACTCACGGGTGACCCAGGGACACTCCTTCTGTCAATTACGTCAGAGTGTGACAGGCATTGGAAAGTCTCGATCAATCCAAACCGTCTAGCCTTGTCGTCTCGGTGACCAGCGTTGGTGAACCATTGCACGAGGAGGCTCATCATTGTGCGTGCAGAGGCCATCGTATCTCGCGAGTGCAATTGCCAAGTGGCCATTTATTTGATGCCCGTTCCGCTTGTCAGACCGTATTGTGGATTTGGCAACTTAAACTGCTCTGCCGCCGGCTGTACCCTCGGAAAGTACTGGCAGACAGGCGGACAGATGATCGTTAAGACACGGACATCAACTCAGGTCCCGAGCTCAGTCGATAATCTGCCTTCCAAACCTGACTTGATGTCGAGGCTGTGGCGCCTCTTTCACTACTCTCCGAACTTTGCGGACGGGTGCTTTTTGTTCCACTGACTGTATTATATTACGCAGCGAAATCAGATTCTGCGGCGAGATCCCTTTACAGCTGGAAACGTGTATCAGGTTGGCAGAGCTGCCCCGATGGTCGACCGATGGTCCAGTGCATTAAGCTCCGTGCATCCTCATGGATGATCGTGTGCTTGGTGCATGGGTGACATGAGAGTTACGGTCGTAATGTGAAACAACGAGCGGATTGTGGTCGGGATGTTGGTCAAGCGAAGTCACTCTTTCTCTCTGGATGCTGTGTCTGCCGCGACTAGACGGTGCTGCGGGCATTGCCGAGCACATATACATAAGTCGTCTGGTGCACCTTTGGATTGCGTTGCAAGAGACACATCCGTACGTATGACGAGTAGTCAAGAAGCAAATCCACCACCACCAGCGCCGAGAGAGCGCAAGAAGCCGGGCCGGCTGCCGACGTCTTGTGCCGAATGTAGACGGTATGTCTGTCCTCTGTAAATGACATGGCAACGCGTTTTCTACTCTTCCACTCTGCACCAGGCTCAAGCTTCGTTGCGACCGAAAGGTTTCCCAGTTTCCTCGTTCGAGTGTGCATGACGAGCGACCCAAGTTCCAGGTTCCGTGCGAGAACTGTGTTCGGCGTGGATGTGGAGTCATCTGTCCTACTGGTGACGCCGCTACTACATTCCCTTTCTAGTCCACGCTCAACTCTCCTCCTGTAGGATCCCTGACCTCAGCCAAGGGGGGCCGGTATGTATACTTCCCCTCTTGTCCCGGAATACTACAAAAACATGCTTCGTCAGCTTGGTCCTCTCAAGCACCGAGGAATTACATAGCCAGATCGAAACATTGTCTGCGCGCATTCGCGAGCTTGAGGAGGCCCTTCAGACTACGTGTGCTCAGACATCTAATGACCCAATTCCTTCGTTGTCGAGTGCCATCTCACTCACTTCTCAAGTCAGCGTAGAGAAATCGTCACTAGGCTCAGCTCCTATTGGAGAGCCCGAGCCAGACCATTTCATTGACGCTTTTGGTACATATTTTCGAATCAACGTCTCGTGATTACAGCACAATGACGCGCTCGTCAGGTACACTCGCAATTGGCACCCACGGCGAAACTGACTTCATGAGCAGTACAGCCCGTGCGGAGGTATGCCCTCGACAATATACTGCAAGACCTTGAGTTCTGACCGCATTTCTTGTGCCCTTGCAGTATCTCATTTTGGTAACCTCAATCCTTGTCTCTTCTTATGGGTATCTCACACGAATGTGCTTGCCCTCCAGCATCCTCTCGAAAAAGTATCTACTTGGGCGACAATGGTGCAGAATTTACGTCTCCCGGCACGTGTCATAAATGCTTCGATATCTGAGCATGACATCATTCCGGTTGACGACGCGATGCGGGAACTCGTAATGAGCCATCGACCACCGCTGTCCGAAGCCATCCGATTGTGTGAGATATACATGGACTGGGGAAAGACGTTGTTCGTAATTCGTATTTCCTCCTTGGCATGAAGAGCTAACACTCTTATCAGATGGAACTCACTCTCGCGTCATGAGTTGCTCGAAGAGATAGTAGGGAACGTCTATCGTGCAGAGTGAGTGAATCCATCTCTTGGGGTCTCGTGAACTCGTTCTCATTTTTCACCATAGCTCCTACGAATCGATATCGGGCCCTCATACACTATCGCTCCTCTTTAGCATCTTTGCTCTTGCGTCACTATTTGATCTCAGTCGGCCTGCTTATAACATCGACGCTCACGAATACTACATATTATCTCGCGTAGCGCTGCAATTCAGTTCGCTCTCCACGACCTCCACGTTGCAAACGGTCCTCACACTGGTATGTTCATATCCAACGCGTAAGGAGTAGTGCTGTATGACTGTAACATTAATGGGACAGGAAAATAATCTTACATGGCTCGATTTAAGTGACTTGCTGATGGACTCCAGCCGGCCTTATATCTGTGCCGGTTTGGGTGTCAAGCTTGCATACCGAGTGAGTGTTCCTCTAGTAGACCACGTCTTATGTGCGCTCATGCCCACATAGATGGGACTCCGTACGTTTCCCTTGCAATATACCCTAGTCGCATCGTCAAACATACAAAAGACCTCCATAGTGCACGCTTTCAACTTGAGGAGAGTGTTGTTCAGAGGCGGAGCACCCTATTTTGGCAAATGTTTCTGATAGACACCTTGCTCGTGAGTGTGTAACTCTTGTCGTTGTCTGACATATACTCACATGTGATCCTAGAGCTTCTACACCGGACGACCTCCAAATGTCTCCCTAGACTGGATAGACGTACCATACCCCGATGACGAATTCTCGGTAAAAAACGATAAGGGAGAGGTAGAGATGAGCTGTAAGCATGATCCAGCGTTTAAATACTGAGCGAGTGAAATCGATCTTGATAGGGCGTTCTTGGTCCTGGAGGTTTGCGAAGTTGTTGCACGAAGTATTGGTCGTGGTGTTTGGCTCTAAAATACCCACATACAGTACGATCTCGAGACTCGATCAGAAGATTCGAGATTTTCCGATTCCTTCCCATCTACAGCTCCAGTGTGCAAACGACACTCGGGCAGAACCTGAGGTTGTTCTTCAGCGGCTCCTTGTTCTTACGATGAAAGAGTCTGGTAAGCCGTTTTAGGTGCATCCCCCATTTGGTCTGCATACTCATCCCATCCTCTCAGTCCTCCTCAACATTCACAGACGTTATTTCTCACAGACACTGCATGACTCTCCTGGAGACCCACTGAAACACAGATATGGTCCCTCTTTCATGGCTGTGTATCGATCTGCGTGGCGGCTGATCGTTAGCCACTCCATTGCAGTGGATTGTATTCCAGACATTGCAGCACGGGTACCAATCATTTGGTCCCAGGCTCTTTCAGCCGCCGTACGTTGAACGGTCACAATCGACCTAGCTTGTCTGATCGCGCTCTCGTGTAGATTGTCATGTGCATGATCGTGACTCGCGCGCCCAGTTCAAATATCGTCGCGTCATCGCTGCACGAGATCGATGTAGTGTATGAAGCGTTTAAGAAGGCGGCCTCAACCACGAGAATTGCCTCCGTCTTCTTGGTACGTTTTTTCTTGCCTCTTCTCTTGTCGATGTCGATTTGGAAGGCTAACACCACGCTTAGGAACATGTTGAGAAGGTATGGCGTAAAAGCCATGAAAATGTCCACCATCCCCTCTCGGAATATATCCTGTCTCGAGCAGAGCTTGATAGAGTAGGAGGTGGATCAACGAGTCTCATCTCAAAAACCAACAACGCACCCTCGCCTTCGAGCTGTCACTCCGCAACGTCTACCCCGGATCTCGGCACAACCTACCCCAACCCGAGCAACATCACGAATCCCTCGCGTGCGTCTAATACTCCGTTTGACCATGCGTCGAACGTCCATCTCCGGATCATGCAAGACATGCATAGTTTTGAGGGGTTTCCGGGGCCATCGTCCGTAGCTGCTGCTACGGGCGGTGGACCCCCGAATGATTATGCTACTGCTCCCTCCAGGCGGTACTCACATCCGATGACGGACGCGCAGTTGGACGAGCTCTATGTCAATTCCTCGGATATGTTCAAGGCACAGCAACAAGCACTGAACACGTCCCACCCAGCTCAACCACAGCCGTTCCATCCTTTGGGCGGGATGCATGCACCCGAGAGTACCGCGTTGGACCCGGCTTGGCAGAGTTTCATGGAGCAACTTGGGTTTTGAAGTCGGTCCTAGTCTCATTTTGTTCTCTCTCTTGTGTCCAAATACCCATGTCGTTAAGATCATGTGACTTTTCCATGCCTTCCTTTCGTTTTGCATTGTGCTCACGATAGGAGTAACTTATTTGCCTTGCAATGTGTGTATAATTTTGATTTAATGTGTCCAACTTGTAATATAGTATTAAACGAATAAATGCTGATAGTGTTCTATTGTCGCGCCTCCGCATTGGCATTGCTAGGCTCAAATCCCAGTGTAAGCGCTTAGCAGTGTCTGCTGACATTCCTTGTGCGAGCATTGTCCTTTTTATGTTCGCGTTTGTTTTCCTTGGCAGCTATCCGAATATTGGTGTTGATGATCAGATGGTGGCTGGAGTCTGATGCACTGCCCTCTATTTAAAAAATTTCCCATTAAATTGATAAATTTAGTCTTTGCGGCCTTCTTGCAAATGTCTACTGTCTCGACCCCGATCCTGTGTCATTTCAATTGACTAGACAAGGAGTTGGACTTGCGACAGCGCCGGGGTTGATTAGTAAAGTAAAGGACAGATCATCTGTAGCTCCTTCTTGCTCCAACGAACACTGGCTATTGTTTCGACTAGACGAGCCTAGCCAGCCAGTTCCGATTGTCAGCGGCGCTCCGCTTGGACTTTTTTTGCAACCGGGTCCTGTATCCGAAATGCAATGTACGCATACCCCGACGCCTTGTCGATAGGTACAGCTACACGACATGAAACGGAAGACACAGCAAGTCGCCGGCACGATTCATAATCATCATCCCTATCCCGTCGGTGGAGCCGTATGTATATCAATTAAATGACACTCGGTACGAACTCAACCCGGGAATCGGCAGCTGGGGTTACCCCGCATCCGGTGAAGTCGAGTGCTTAAACCCGAGTGGCCCAGGTGCTTCCGGGCTTGGCTGGGTGCCGAATGCGAGCGTATTTGTTTCACGTTACAAGGCCCCACTGAACCCCTCTCCTGAGCACGGTCGAATGAAGACATGAGGCTCATATCGTAAACTGTGTCTTGGCCACATTTCGGATACGGTCTGTTGACACACCATCGAGACTAGCGAGTCCTGTCAGCCATCTCTGGAACGGTGGCGTCGGTAGCGGATGTGGGAAGCGCGATAGGTCCGGACTGACCGACTCGAGGTTTGCCAGTGTCGGGGAAGACGCTCGTCACATCAACGTTAGACGCTTGCCCAGCCTCAAGTCTCATCTTGATGGGCAGCTCCACGCCATGCTGGGCGTTGAGCGGCCATAAACTCTGTCTGACGTTTACGGTGGGAAGCGATACCGTCCATTATTCGGATCCAGTGTAGTGGACCCTTTGGATTCCTTTTCTGTCCACTCACATGAGAAGGGTTCTTAAGGGACCCCAGATAAGCTAGCTTCCTACCAGCGTTTCTTTCACTGTCCTCCATGGCAGACGCCGTCCCTCCTGCCTCCTTGTCCAAGATGTCGGCTGGCGAACCCTCGCCCGCAACCCTTGTGGGCAGTCGCATCTCGGCGTCAATGCCCTCGCAAATGGACATGTCGGACGACGTTATACCCCCGGGTCATACCCATCGCACATTGGTGCTCTGCTTCGATGGGACGGGCGACCAGTTCAGTAGCGACGTACGTGTCGCACCCGCAGATATCTTCCACCATGCCCACTGACGACGCCTTCCCTCACAGAACTCGAACGTCATCCAGTTCTTTTCCATGCTGAAAAAGGACGACCCCGCGGAACAGATGGTGTACTACCAGGTCGGTCATTCTCTGCATGTGGAAACCGAAATTGACAGTTCATTTCGATAGGCTGGGATCGGCACTTATACTATCCCTCAAATAGCTACCCCGTTGATGGCCAAGATGTCCAAGACCATCGACATGATGCTTGGGAACCACTTGGACGTACATGTCATGGGTATGCAGACAGTTCCATTCATGCAACCTCTTCACGCGATTCACCATCTTGTGACATTCTAGGTGGTTACGAGTTCTTGATGCAAAACTGTACGTGGAACCTTTTCTTGACATTCCACATACTCAGTCGATCCTACGTAGACGATGCTGGCGACAAGATCTGTATCTTTGGGTTTTCACGAGGCGCTTATACCGCCCGTGCGCTGGCTGGGATGTACGTCTCGACATGTTGCCAACTAGCGGTTCTTTGTACGACTGATGTCTGTCACTGTAGGATCCACAAAGTCGGTCTGCTTCCCCGATGCAACCATCAGCAGGTCCCTTTTGCATACAAGATGTACTCCATGGACGACGACGAGGGTTGGCGCCAAAGCACGGCCTTCAAGAAGGCGTTTTCTATAAACGTCGATATTGAGTTTGTTGGTGTTTGGTACGTCGGTGGTTCGGGCCCAAGACACGTGACATAGTCATTCACTTGGAATGCTCGTAGGGACACGGTCGACTCCGTCGGCATCATTCCTCGCAGACTGCCGTTCACGAGGACCAATAACAACATCCGGTACTTTAGGCATGCTCTCGCGCTGGACGAGCATCGAGCGTATGTCACACTTTTCTCCCTCAGTCATAATTGATGACCAACTTGTGTCATACAGCCGGTTCAGAGCAAACTACTTCCACCGGGCAACGGATCAGGACAAGGAACGCGGTGTCAAACGCCATGAGATGCCGCGTAGCGTTAAGAAAATGCCTAAATCTGCTTTGCAGAAACCTGTCGCGGAAGAGGGACGTGGGAACGGCCGTCATCACCATCACGAGTCCATGCCCGAACTCGATCAATACTACACTCGACCGATCTCTCACACCGACGTTGAAGAGGTATGGTTCGCTGGCTGTCACTGTGGTATGTCCATCACGCGACCATTAGCCACGTAACTGAGCACCATTTGCAGACATTGGTGGGGGATCTGTTGAAAACGGTACTCGCAACAGTCTGGCGCGTATCTCGTTGCGGTGGATGATCAGAGAGTGTTTCCGTGTGAATACAGGCATCATGTTCTATCGCTCCATGTTCAAGCAGATTGGCATGGACGAGGCGGCGTTGTATCCACACGTGATCGACCGTCCTCCGGTGGTCCTCCAAACGCCACCCCCACCATCGCCACCTGGCTCACCAGACTCCCTCAGAGAGTACCTTGTACCGGCACCGCAGGTCGTCAAGAACGATCCGACGGTCGTGCTATGCAGCGACGGCGGGACGTTCGTCAGCGAAGAGCAGGAAGATCTGGCAGATGCAATGTGTCCCAAGTATGACCAACTGAAGATCGCACGATGGTGGTGGATCCTCGAGGTCATCCCGCAGATACTCCATTACCAGCGAGACCACGACAACAACTGGGCCAAGGTCTTTACGTAAGTATCAACCCTACCTGTATTTGACGTGTTGACTTGGGATTCACTTTATAGTGTCAACATGGGCGCGGGGAGACATATTCCCAGACAACAGGCAGAAGGAGTTCAGGTCAAGCTCCACCGGACGGTCAAGATTCGGATGGAAGCGGACGGATTGGATGGAGGCAAATATTGGCCCAAGGCCAAACTCAAGGTAGACCCAGTGTGGGTTGACTAGAGATGATCAGGGTTCAGTCTTGGGGTTCTTGGCATTTATGCATTTCCCCTTTCATCTCGGGTTAACATATATAGGTTACGTGTTGGAGTTATGATGCTGTTCAACCTCTTGCGTCATCTTGTGCTACTTGAATCGTACTTTGTTATGTTGCTTTCCTTTTGGAAACGTGCTATCTTGGCATTTATGTGGTGTCAGCGGCCAAGGGTGACGAGGTCGCGAACAAAAATTTTCTTGAGCGCATTATTCGAACCACGCCTCGTACCATTTTTTCGGGAGAACACCCCATCTTGGCATCACGGCGGAACAGGAGATCCGAGTCAAACAAAGATGACCCGATGTAGACGGGGATATAGAGATGCAGCCCCCCCTACTTTTGGTTGGCGTGAAGCGAGCGAACTGATGGCAACGTTTTATCCATTCATGGATTGGAATTGAATCCAACGCCCACCCGCTGCGATGTGTCGAGGCTGACATGTCGTCATGGTCCCAGCTGGTTCTTTTTTGGACCTGGAGCGAGAACCTGTCGAACCACGCCTCGTACCATTTCTTCGGGAGAACACCCCACTTGGCATCACGGCAGGACGGGAGATCCGAGTCAAACAAAGTTGACCCGACGTAGACGGGGACATAGAGATGTGACCCCACTTTTTTTTCATTGGTGTGAAGCGCTTCAATGAAACCAGCCAGTGGTAACCGGTGGTAACCCAACCGTAGCCAGCAGTCTCCTCAACTTTGAGGTTTACCGAAGCGAGCGAGCGAGCTGGTGGCGACGTTTTATCCATTCGTAGATTGGAATTGAATCCAACGCCCACCCGCTGCGATGCATCGAGGCCGACATGTCGTCATGGTCCCAGCTGGTTCTTTTTTTGGACCCGGAGCGAGAACCTGGCTGGCTGCGACCCAAGCCGAAAAACAAAAATCGTAGTGTACGTTGTAGTCCTGATGAGGTCGTGAATGCGAGGGCGATGGACAACACAGTTTAAACGAATGCGATGTGCGTGCTGCTGTATACTTGCCTAGGTGTTTTGGTGCTCGCATGTGATGGTCCACGGTCATTCGTGGAACGCCGGCCTCATGCAGCCAGTAGCATCGTCTGTGGATCATCATGCCACGTGCGCCAAAAAAAAGAAAAAAAAAGGATGCGCTCATGAGAGCAGAAAAAGACTGGGTGACTTGTGAGAAACACATACATAAGTCGTACCGCATGCTTGCCTGACTGCTTTTGTTCTCGTGTGTGGTGGGTTTGGGACTTCTTAGGGCCAAAGGGCCGCCAGTGACTGGCTTCCCACTCCAACCGACTAGCAATGGCAGCTGCGAACCATGATATCACTTGTGAAAAAAAAATGGTGCGATAACTAGAGTAGAACCGAAAAAAAAACTCTTACTCGGTCAGCTGTGTCGGTAAGAGTCTGTGTGAAGGGGAAAAAATAAGAAGAGTCGTACCACTTGGTTTGAATTGATCAGGGCTAGAACAAATATCGTATAGTTTGATCATGCGCTGCGGAGCATTTGCGAACATGAGAAAAAAAAAATGCACTACCTGCGAATATAGTGTGGTAAATCGAGCAGTTAAAAGCCCTTGTGAAAGATGGATGTAGATTAAGTCTTACCTGGCGAGCTATAGGCGTGAGAGAGGGCTGACAACGACGGGACGCACCGGTGGTCCTACAGGACCACTGGTGCATGGTTAGTGTGCCAAATGGGGACAACCCGGGCCATCGTCGAGCCTGTTTGCTGCGTCTATCGAACGTCAATCTCCAAGGATTAGGGCCACGTACAGGATGGACATGGACAGGTCAAGGGGGGGGATGGGCGCCATTTCGACCCTGCCAAAGCTCTCATCAGGGGGATACCTCTACCCCTACCCCTGCCCTTGCAAGGCCATTTAGGGAACTACCAGCCATAGCAGACAAAGGGGGCAGGCAATCTAGACCAGTGACTGTACGGGGTGTAGTGGGCACGAGCCATCGAGACGTTGGCGGAACGTGGTTGGTAAGAGTGAGTGGGGAGAAGGGGTCTTTTTATTGATTGGAGAATCAACAGTGATAGTATGCTCTCACATGCAAGCCGAGCCAACGAGTTCCTTTCCAGGTCCCTGCCTACGAATTCGTTCAGAGCGGAACTGCAGCGGTACTAACCACAGTAGATTCCCCTCCGACCGTCCCACCAAAGGCGGTAGACGAGCGACCCTAATGAGTGTTCTCGCTGATGGTAGCGCATGCGAATACTCTGACCTTTCATAAGAATATCATCATTAAAAAATGGAAAAAAAAAACATTCCGAGATTTAAAAGAAGAAAATAAAATACCTGTTTGTCGGGATAGACAAGAACCTCCCCTTGCCCTCATTACCGTCAAGTTCAATGGTGTGAAGTGGATGGGAGGAGTATCTGTCCGCGCCCCCCATCTGGCACGGTGCTAGGATGACCGTTCTGGCCGGGTGCTGTGCATTGTCAGAACCAAGGTGACAGGATCAAACGCCTGTCGTTCCCCCCGTTACTGCCGAGTTCGGTTGTGGAGTAGACGAGGGGAGTGTCTACCCAGTGAGCATCGTTGCGGCGCACGCTGTGGGGTAGGGTGTTCTGTTGTCCGGATTCACTGTAATGGACAGAGACTTGAACAACACCTTGCCTTTCGTGCTGCACATGAATTTTTTTCAAAATACTGTCAGTGACAGCCTGCATTCGTGTTTTTACGGGAATGAACAAGTGTGATTCTCTCTATCAACGGAAATTATTTTCAAAGACGGGCACAATGTGCAATGTCTTTGATGAGCCCATTTTGTACAAATTAGGGTTGTTGAATGCAACTGCTGGGGCATGTGTCCGCGACTCGCACAGGAGGATGACGATCGAATTGAGTACAAGCGTTGAAAAAAAAGTTGCCAATTCGTTTTTAGTGCTTCCAATTCAGTAACAACCATCCGACAAAGGAAGGATTCGGTGAAAGAGCACCCACGAAGCGGCACCAGGTTCTTCTCTCCAAGTCTACGGCGGTCTCCAACGCCATGGGAATCAACAACTAGATCGTCAGCATGTTTCAGGCGGGTACCTGCATTTCATGTCGCTCTAACTGACAGTGATCATCTTACATACCCCTGTTCCAGGAACACCATTGTCTCGTTGGAGAACGACATCTCGGACATCGGGGGTTGGAATATATTAGGCTTGGTTGTTGGTACCATCAAAGCAGGTGAGGCAGCGCGTCATACTATCCGGCAGTAACACAGGGGGATTGGTGCTTATACTTATCCCCGTAGCCTCTGTGTCCTTCAGGGTCCAAGATACGGCGGGCATTGTTAGCCTTGGCGTCTAGATCTTGGTCGTTAGCATCTCCGTTGCGCGTGTCATCCGCCATCCGCCGAAGACGGGAACTTAAACTAGGTGACATGCAGGCTCGACTGAAGCCAGTACGGAAAGGGTCGTTGTATCAGGTAAGATTCAGATCACCTGCCTACGGGGAGTTAGCCTAGTTCATAGTCTGCTAGTGCATTCCTCCATGCAACTAGGAACATCGCTTCCGACGTACCATATGGCCGTATATGGGTCATCTACAATACACTATTCCACCCTGACGGTCAGTTTGGTGTTGGTTGTCGACAATGTCCTGAGTGGTATTTTGCGAATATCGATAGATGTCTCGAAAGGTACAGTTGGGCCCGGGTTGTGAACGCGGCGATCACAAGCGTGAGTGAGAAAGACGTACCGAAAAATTTGTTTATGTTTGATGTCAACGCGCAATATATAGATGCAATTGAATGCCTTGTCCGTCCTTGCGTTATGGCGCGATACGCCACGGGCTCCGCAGCGTTCCCTTTCTATTTTCTACAGGAGCTATGCCAGCAGATACAAGGCACCTTTACCACGGCTATCGCCGAGGTCCTTGGTGTACAAAACAATGTCGCCGTCAAGGTGACCTATCACATTCAAGGAACTAGGTGCGCCAATTGTGCGCACGAGACCCGCACAGTCACCGTCTATCGCTGCGATGCTCGGATCCACAAAGGAAATATGATGAAGTGGGGGTAGGGTTGGTGGTCGTGGCGCTAGTGATGGCCGCGATGACGGAAAAAAGGCCCATTGGTAGACGTACGACGGGCTTTCTCGTTCCTGAAGGTCAGAAACAAACCTTGGCTGCTGGTCAAGTAGATATTACATAATTGTGGATGTGAGTCTCTTCTCCGCACCTTCCAAGGCTGGTGACCATCCTTGCGGCAATCGTCAAATACAGGTCAAGACTTCCTACCGGCCGCTCCGTCCATAAGCGTCAAACGATTCGCCGTTACACTGAGAAGGCCGCTCAGTCAATGCCCTAATTGATGTTGCTCAAACGTTCACGGATGGTAACCTTGGGTGCTTCGATATATCTCCGAGGACTTGACGAGCTTTGCAGCGCCCTTCGTGATGGCCACTTGTTATACCGTTCTTGGGTCCAAGACGCACACACGTCGAGAGATGGGCACCGAATGGAACATCAGGCATCAGCACAAAATCAACGCCGCATGTCGTTCTCCATGTCACTTTTCAGGTTCACCCCCGCCCCCCACAAAAGCATTCTTCCCATGACATAACGGTTCTTCTGATATTGGATACGACTTGTTCCTCCGCGGACGGACAATCCCGAGCCTCTGGATACGGCCTTCTTGCCCCCCTTTTCTTGACGGCATGTATTTTAAGCACGGGGCTGTCATCCCCGGGCCCCAGGAAAAGTCCTACCCTCGGAAGTCCCTGTGTCCAGTACCTTTACGAGTCGATATTGGTTTATCTCTAGCTCACTATGCCACTCAGACTAGTGTAGGGGTCGTATTGCACACCAAACGCGCGGACAACGCACAGCCGACGCATCCATCACTTTCCCATCGAACACTTTCCCATCGAACGTGTAGGAAAACTCATCTAGCTCCTGTCACTTTCCCAAATTGACAATATGTAGGCAACCATCAAAGGAAACCCATCTTGCCCGACGAGCTTTGCCTCCTTTATGTCAAGTGTATTTTCGGATGCTGCTACCGTGTTGGATGTCTTAGAATTACTCGAGCGTTTGATTGTTCTTGAGCCATCCACTCGTTTGTGGCACCCTTCATTCAGATGCTCGGATACTCCCGAAGACCACGACGTGTTCACACACCTTCGATGCTTCCCCGAACCTAGAATGTCAAGTTCAGGGGTACAACTTGGTGCGTATTGGCTTCTTTGCTTCTCTGATGAGTACCTTTTCTGATGGGCGCCCAGGATCGCGTTTACGGGCGGAGGTCGAGGTCGCGCAATACGGGATCATCGACTTGAACTTGAACTGGGTGGTCGGCCAACAAGCAAGTACACATGCCCACATGCATCTACTAACAAGGAGATACTAACGTGATGGCGGCATATTGTGCAAAAGATCCATCGGCCCTGTGGCTAGTTCTTTGGAAAAGTTGGTGCAGGGGTGAATATGGTGGATGTTTGGTTATGGCCTAGATCTCTAGGGCTGCATGCCTGTCTAGACTCTAGACCATCTGATTGAGTGACGGTCTGCCGGTAAGCGATCGCTTGAGATTTCCTCAGGGACAATCTGTGTCCTCAACAACATCCCGTCCGATCTAACAACACCGTGAACACTCGAGACACGAATGCTATCACAGAGGACTCCTAGGCAACAAATTGTCTGGTCGTCCCCATTCAACGCGTACGTCAACGTAGAGATGATGACACCACACAACTGGGGACTGACACAGTGCACAGGGACGAATTCTCGTGTCTTGCATGGGTGAACGACTGCTCCACGGTCGTCAACCTGACTCTGACCGTCTGCGCCTGGTTTCCATTTTGGTTCTCTTCTTTTCCTGCTCCAGACGGACATTTCTTGTGAATGACAACGGCCATCGTCAGATCAGTATGGGCCCTTTTGGTTGCGTCTCATCCATGGACACAATATACTGGAGCCCATGTGCATGATTGTTCCAAACGGAACAAACATGTGGCGAGCATCTTCATGGCTCTCTGTTCAGGAGTGGGACCGACAGCGGCGGCGGACGTCTCCGTGGTCGAGTACATCCTCTCTCTCCAGCCACACTGACGAGACGAAACTTGAGCATAGTTACCCCTCCTATTCCATCCCATCCTTGCTCTCCGCGGTGCGCGGTGCGCTGTAACGTGGAGCGCCATCATACCGCCCACGCTATCGACGTCGCCCCTGCCCAACAGCGAGAGAGTCCCACCTTGACTGTGTCCAGCGGTGGGTCATGAGTCATGGGTCATGGCCGCCATAGGATAGGATCGCTGTTGCGCGGCGCGGCGCATCCAAACAACAGATACGGCACGGGACGCGGACCCGACAAAGGTCATTGGCCTCCCTCTGCATGCAAGTCGTTGGCATCGTACCGCCGTCGGGTTCTTGATGCGCATCCACGAACGACATGTCCCCTGTTGCGTTGCGTCTCGTCTTTCTTTCCCACCCCCTCTTTTTTTTTTTGGGAGGAGATGCGGGAAGCGGGAAGCGGGAAGCAGGAAGCAAAAG